>CM053038.1:59319730-59404044 GCA_028564925.1 Lithobates sylvaticus
GAGCTCGGAGATGGGTAGGGGGTGAAACCAAGGGACAGTGCTCAGAGGTGGGTAGGTGGTGGAACCAAGGGACAGAGCTCAGGCGTGAGCAGGGGGTGTAACCAAGGGACAGTGATCAGAGGTGGGTAGGGGGTGTAACCAAGGGACAGAGCTCAGAGGTGGGTAGGGGTGGAACCAAGGGACAGTGCTCAGAGGTGGGTAGGGAGTGGAGATAAGTGGTGATTGGAATGGGGGGGGGGTACCTCTGCTTTATTTTCCTGCAAAGGATTTTCTTGGAGAAAACATTAAGGGAATATTTTTTGAACCCATTGCAAAATTTGCTTCATGGAATAATCTGTTTTAAAAAAATTTAAGAACATGTAAGCTAATAAAAAAAATGCATTTTCAAGGATCCCAGGTTCCCAGGATCAATGGGAAGATACCTGTCCATTTCTGGTCAGGTGTGGCCCTCAGGGACTGTAACCTTTTAGGACAATATAATAATAAGCACTGTTCATGCATCTGTTCTTAAATCCTTCCCTATCCCTCCAGCAACTTTGCAGCAGCTGCACAATCACTTCCATTAATATTGTATTGCTAAGATAGAATTGTCTCCAATGAAAGATCCGTGTCACGGCGATTCCACAGATTTGTCGCCCACAGAATCGCCAGCTTCAGTAGATCCTCGTAATATCCAACGCAGACTTCTTTAAACCATCTAATAGTCAGTGAAGAGAGAAGTATTGTATCCAGACACAGATCTCTCTGATCCCTCTCACAATGCCGAGAGCGATTCTGTAGCGGCTACAAAATCTCTTGTGTTCATTAATAAAAGCCGCATTATACCGCGTATCATTATTACAACTCTGCCGCAAGGAAGCCAAACCGCTCAGACATGTAGTTACATTTTTATACCTGAAGTTTAATCTGCCTATTTTTTTTTCTTCTTTCTCTGGATCCTCGCTCTTTAATCCAAATGCTAATAAAATTTTAAAATGAACCTTTCCGTTTTCATTATATGACTTATTTTAAGCTCATCACCAGTGATGTAACTAACTGAGTTAAAATAAACTGAGTTACCTAACGCAGTTACTTTAGAGGGTAACGAGTAATCTAACTGATTACTTTTCCCCTCATGGTAACTCAGTTCCCATTACTTTGGCTTAGTTACCCCAATTACATCTACCGCCACTAGATGGCAGTAGTGTAATTTCGGTGTCCTGCCAAAAAAGTTCCCCCGCCGGATATGGTCCGCTTGTACTGCGCAGGCGCAGCGCTTGCGCAGTACGAAGGACTACGGAGCTTCCGAAAATTGCCGAACCTAAACAGCTCTGAGTGAACTCTACACCGCGCAGGTGCAGTTAACATGTAATTGTACGAGATGATGCCGCACACTCCTGATGCTCGTGCTACTCTGCAAGAGGTGTCTATCGTGTAACTAAGAGGCGGGTCTAGTATTACTGTAACCAAGGGGCGCATTTATAATTATTGTTATATATTGAGCTCTGCCCATTAATTTAACATTTGCCCTCTTCTGTAGCCATCCGCCCCTTACACGATTATAATAATAATAGACCCGCCCCTTGCTTACACGCTATATCAGATCTGCCCCTTGGTTAGAGTAATAATAGAGCAGCCCCTTGGTTACACGATATATAACAATAATAAATGCGCCCCTTGGTTTTTTTTTATATTCCATACGTGTAACTAAGGAGCGGTCCTTTTTGGGAGAAGTAATTTGTAACTTAACTAAATTACTTTTTTAAAGTAAGATGACCAACACTGCTCATCACTGGGTCTCTATCATTCCTAATGCAATGCAGGCAGATCATGGCTGGTGGGAGGGGCCAGCACGGTGCTGTACCCTGCCTCCGTACTCCTCCCAATAACCCCCTCAGTTCTGATGTAAGCAGTGGGCTGGCCCTTGGGAGGAGTTATGCAAATATCTAAAGGAGTGGGTGTCAGTCTGGAGGAAAGGGTGTTCCTAGGCAGGCTGAATTTGCATGCAGACTGCTTTAGGTGACGCTCCTGTGGGATGCTGAGCCTCCAGCATTAATAGAACTGAAATTCGAAATGTGAAAGTTGCGGACCAGGGAGGAAAGAGCTAGAGGATGCTGGACGTCCCCCAGCCAGGAAATGAGGCAGGGCTCTGTCTGACTTGCTGCAGCTTCTAATGCACATTGTGAGATGCTCACAGTGTGCAGAGAAATCAGAGGAAGCCATTTCAGTCTGGGAGAAGAGCCGGTACAACTGTGCAAGACTGAAGGGAAGGTGAGAGATCAGCTTTTACCAGTTAGAGAGTCTAGATGTGCCACCCCCCCCCCAAAAAAAAGATTTCGGGGTACACAGGACATGTGTAGTACATTCTGCATTTGCCGGCAATTCCCAGGAAAAAGATAGACATGGAATTCTGTGTAAATATAGCAGCTATTAGGCCCCTTTCACGGGGCTGTCTGTTTTTACTACTCCGCTTGCTTAGCGGGGATCGCTCCATTGATGCCGGCTGAGCCGGCGGATGACAAGTCCGTCTCTGCACTCTGTGCAGGGACGGACCTGTCAGAGTGTCCGCTCTCCCCTATAGGGGGGATCGGATGATTATGGACCGCCTGTCCGTTTTCATCCCATCCGATCCGCCAGACGGATGGATGTCCTATTGGATCGGATGTCAGCGGACATGTCACTGCTGACATCCGACGCTCCATAGAGCTGTATGGAGCGACCGTTAAGATCCACCTGAAAAAACTGACAGGCGGATCTGAACGGTCCACATGTGTGAAAGGGGCCTTACAGCTACTGCTTAAAGCGGAGGTTCACACAAAAAATGGAACCTCCACTTTTCGGAACCCTCCCCCCCTCCGGTGTCACATTTGGCACCTTTCAGGGGGGTGAAGATACCTGTCTAAGACAGGCATTTGCACCCACTTGTGGGCATAGACTCCCACGGGAGTCTACGCCTCTTCCTGTCCCGCCACGCTGTCTGCTGGGACACACACGGGTCCCAGAGACAGCAGGGACCATTGTCCCGCCACGCTGTCTGCTGGGACACACACCCGGGTCCCAGAGACAGCAGGGACCTTTTTTTTTTTTTTTTTTTTTTTTTTGCCACTTCAGAAAAGCTAGTGTGTAGGACCAAGTCAGCAAGGCCTTTTTCTCCGTCCCTACTCAGTCTTATCATCATTTGTGGCTTATATTTTCCTCTTGCATTTGATACTATCTTTTATTCTTATACATTTATAAGGGTTACAGCTTTGTGTTAAAAAATAGGAACTGGAAAGAGAGGAGCCTATATGGGCCGGTTATATAGTTTGCTCCTTGAGTATACCAATGCCACCTGGTGTTCTATTTATCACTGCTGGCTAACTTTTACCCCCCTAGACTACGCCCTCCCGTTAACCCCAGTTTTAGAAGCGTTTTCCCATGCTGTTTATCTTATACTCGCCATATCCTATATATAAAAAGAGGTCTATCCAAAAGACACAGAAAGAAGACTTTCACCCCAGAGAAAAAGAGAAGAGAAAAAAAAAAAAAAAAAAAAAAAAAAAGGGGAAAAGAAAAAAAACGAAGAGGATAGGGGAAAAGATATTATATCCCCTAGTTTGCTTATTCAGATGCATTTTCAGTCCAAGGGCCCCACATTTTCTGAAATTTTTTGTGATTCCCCTGTTTAATGAAATATACTCTCTCATTGCCAATTATTGAGTTCATGCTCCTCAACCAGTTCTCCGACGTCGGGGGGGATTGAGACTGCCAATGTTGAGCAATGAGCTTTCTGGCTTGGAATAAAGCCCTTAAAGCCGAGTCAGCCACGTCGTTTGAGGCCGATCCTTGTTCAAACAAACCCAAGAGACATGTTCTAGCCGTTGCCTGTAGATTTAACTCCAGTCTTTTATTGATTTCTTTAATTATATTAGTCCAATATCTAAAGAGCTTTGGACATTTCCAAAGCATGTGTATGAAGTCCCCAGTGGATCCGCATCTGGGGCAGTAATCATTTTCGCGCCATCCCAATCTGAACATTTTTTTTGGGGTGTAGTATACACGGTATAGAAAATAGAGATGCGATATTTTATGTGAGGGAGAGATTGAGATCCGTCTTACTTGGCCCAGGACCCGATCCCATTCCGCTGGGGAAAAGGGGCCCACCTCTCTCTCCCATATTAGCCTAATCTTGCCGGGTCCGTTTTGATCCATATTTTTTTCCCCAAGCTTGGCGTACAACCCAGAAATTGTCCCCTTCGCTGAGTCTGACAGCACCATTTGTGATAAAGTAGTAATTTGTGTCCATTTAGGAATCTGCTGTCCAAATTGCATTTGGGCTGCATGTCTCACCTGGAGAAATTTATAAAATGTTTTATTGGGGAGAGAAAAATCCTGTTTTAACTCAGCGAATGACTTCATATTGTTACCCGTAAACAGTTGGCTTACCCGCGTAAGGCCCCGATTCACCCACTCCCGAGGCACCTTAATTTTGGCTAGTTCTTGTAAATTGTTGTTGTTCCATAGGGGAGCTAGATCTGATATGCCCTGGTATCCTAAAATGGTTTTTGCTGTTTGCCAGGTCTTTGTTACTAATTTTGCCGTTGGGCAAGATATGGTAAAAGAATTAGCCTCAAGGGCTTCTAGAAGTGTGTCATGTGGGCAACCTATCAACATCAAATTTGGGACTGTTCCCGTAGATGTGCCTCTCCCTGCTAGGTGCTGCAGCTGAGACGCCAGAAAATACCGTCTAGGATGTGGGACCGTCAACCCCCCCCCCTCAAAGGGCAGCTGAAGTGTGGACAGTGCAATCCTAGGGTGTCCCCTCTTCCAGATCAGGTCCCTAAAAAGAGAATCTATTCTTTTAAACCATTTCTGTCCAATCCAGACAGGTGCATTATGGAGGAAATATAGAATCTGGGGGAGCCAAATCATTTTAAGGAGATTGCAGCGTCCAGCAACAGATAGAGGGAGACGGCCCCACACCTCGGACTTGAACTTCAGCTTTGTTAATAACGGGGCCAGATTGTTTTCAAGATACACACTTGGATCTCTGGAAATCCGGATCCCGAGGTACTTCAAGTTGTCAACTATATTAAGGGTGAGTTCCTGTGGTCTAATGTCCAGCGGAATAGGATCTATTGGGAGAAGGGCCGATTTTTCCCAGTTAATAGTTAGCCCGGATATCTTGCCAAAATCTCCCACCATTCGCATTACTGCTCTAAGCGAGGTTTGAACGTCCGCCAAGTAAAATAAAACGTCGTCTGCGAATAGTGCTAGCTTCTCTTCAACTACACCCCTCTTGAAGCCTTGTATATCCCCATTGGACCTTACTGCGATAGCCAAAGGCTCTATAGCCAAAGAGAAAAGGAGAGGGGACAGGGGACACCCCTGTCTCGTTCCTCTTTCCAATTTAAATAGGTCAGAGAATTCATTATTTATTTTTAATTTTGCTCTAGGTTTTGTATAAAGTAGTCTCACCCACTTAACAAAGTTTGGTCCAAAACCAAACTTTTCCAAAGTTTTAAAGAGAAAGGCCCATTCGAGGCTATCAAATGCCTTAGCTGCATCCAATGCCATAATGGCTCTTGAGCCAGTATTGTCCGTTGGTAGCTGTATATTCAAGTAGGTCCTGCGGATATTAATGCTAGTTGATCTCGCCGGGATAAACCCAGACTGGTCCGGGTGCACAAGATTATGTATGCAAGTGTTCAATCTGGCAGCCAACACCTTGGCCAGGATTTTAACATCTGTGCACAATAGAGAGATAGGACGGTATGAGGCGGGGTCCATGGGGTCTTTTCCCTCCTTCGGGATGACAACAATAGTTGCCTCCGTCATTGAAGCAGGAAGAGATCCCATGGAAAACGCCTGATTAAGAGTTTTCAGCAGTTCCGGGAGTACAATATCCCCATATTTCTTATATATCTCACTTGGGAGCCCGTCCGGGCCAGGCGACTTCAGGTTTGACATCCCAGCGGCCACATCCATTAACTCCTGTAGAGTAATTGGGGCATCCATTAACTGTCGATCAGCATCAGATAGAGTTGGAATGGTTATGTTGTCTAAAAATAGCGCCATTTCCCCTTCATCAGCGGCTATTCGAGATTTATATAAGGACATATAAAAGTCGCTGAAGGTTTTCATTATACTCGTGGGGTCAGCAGAGATGTCTCCTCGATCCGTCCTAACTGCCAGGACCGTCGAGGGAGACATATTCACTTTGACCAATAGGGATAGCATACGGCCCACCTTCTCACCCTCACCAAAATGTACTTGCCGCTGGGTTATGCGTTTGTCCTCGCTGATCCTTGTAGTCACTGATTTGTACTCTTGTTGCTTTTCTAGCCACTTGCTCTGGGTTACTGTATTTGGATTAAGAATATATTCTTGTTCTGTCAGGGTTACAGCCCTTCTTGCTTCCCGCTCCTGTTCCCTCGCCCTCCTCTTAGTTCTTGCGATTTGTTGTATAAGAAGGCCTCTAAAATGGGCCTTCAAGGAGTCCCAAACCACTCCCATAGGAGCCGTCCCTGTGTTGATACCAATAAACTCCTTTAGGGAAGACTTTAATTCCTCGGGGTTACCGATTAGCTCCAACCAGGATGGATCTATTTTCCACTCCCTGCGGTGGAGTTTTCTTCCCACTTTCATTGTGAGAATCAGAGGTGAGTGGTCCGAAACCCCTCTAGGAGCATAATTTATTGCATCCAACAGAGGGAGGGCATTAGAATTGACAAAGGCCATATCCAATCTGGATAGCGTCTTAAAGGAGCTGGAGAAACAGGAGTATTGACTTTCCATAGGGTGGCGTAGTCTCCAAGCTTCAATTAACCCAGTTTCTCGCAGAAACCGGGCTAGTCTACTCTCCTCTCCCTTAGTGGGTTGATGTGGAGCGAGGAACCTGTCGATGGATTTATCTAAAACCTCATTGTAGTCCCCCATTGCAATTATTGGGACCCCTTCTTTGTCTATTACAAATGCAACCAGCTCGTAGAGGATCTCTAGTTTAAATGGTGGAGGTATATAGATATTTGCCAAAACCAGTGGTTTATCTTCGATTGAGCAATAAAGAAAAACATAGCGACCCTCTGGATCTATTTGTGCTTTATAACAGACAAATCGTATGCCCCTTCCTATCAAAATACTTACTCCTCTTGAATATGAAGAATGTACAGCGTGATACTGAGCCTGAAATTGCCGGTTACGCAGCAATAAAACTGTCTCCCTAGTTAAGTGCGTCTCCTGCAGGCATAGGACTCTCGGCCCCCCTTCCCCCGGGAATGAAAGCACCAGGGCTCTTTTAGCCGGATCCCCCAAACCCCGGACGTTCCAAGAGATTAGGTCAAGCTTCTTCGCCTGCATCTGCAGTTTATGCTTGAATATACCGCTAGCAACAGATGCAGACCAGCGCCGCCAAGTTTCTGGCCGAGGAGCATGAATCCCTCTAGGAAATTAGCAGATAAAAAAGAGAGATACAGAGAAAAAGAAAGAAAAAGAAACAAAACTAAGGTGGGAGGGGGGGAGACCCCTGATCTCAGGTGGTCCATCCCCTTCTCTCCTAACTCCTGAAAATGCATTCTATAGGCAAGATTCCTATTAGACCCCCATAGCCTAGGATCCAATTTTGGTGCCGACATATATAAAGAGAATTTGATCCAAAAAACATTGTAGTGCCCAAGCAGTTTTGATACATGAAACACCCTTACTTGTCTTAAATTATTACAACGATATGCGTGATTCCCCCTATTCATAATCTTATTCAAATCTCTTTTAAATATCATTTGTGTATTCAAAATCTGTGTCTTGTGCTCAGCTTTTAACCCTTCCCTTATTTTAACCCTTAACCCCTTGCCTCCCTTCTGTCCCCTCCCCCCTACCCTCTCTTCGCTCTTTATTCCCCAAAACCCCTGCCCATCCCCCCCCCCCCCCCCCTCCCAATACCCCTAGTCCCCCTCCCCCCCTCCCCCCCCCCCTCAACC
Source organism: Lithobates sylvaticus (assembly GCA_028564925.1). Lineage (NCBI taxonomy): Eukaryota > Metazoa > Chordata > Amphibia > Anura > Ranidae > Lithobates > Lithobates sylvaticus. The sequence goes on from CM053038.1 coordinate 59,327,665, forward strand.
CATCTGGGCACCCCCTAGGGGGTACTTTCGTGACCTTTCCTACTCGCACTCTTCTATCCCACAACCATATTTTTTTTAAAGTGATTAGTGCCCGTGCAAATGATCTTGGGGATCCACTCTTCCCCTTCACACACATACCTATTTTCATATAGCCTCCCTCTCAGAGAGTAGGCTTATTCTACCCTCCCCAACACCCCCATTCTCACCCCTATTTATTTGATTGCAGCCTTATCCAGGCAAAACAAATGACACAATAACTAAATCCAAGAGAAAAAAAAAAAAAAAAAAAAAAAAAAAGGGAAAAAAAAAAAAAACAGAAAAAGAACCCAAATAAGTGAGTAAGCAAAAAGTGATAAAAAATAGAACAGAGCTAAAATAGCTCCCTCTCTTTATAAGTCCTTTCTGACATCCTCGAACCATTGCGAGGCCTCGCTTGGAGAATTAAAGAAGAAGGTCTTATCAAAAGCCGTAACTCTCAGCCGGGCAGGGTACAAAAGTGCATAGTGCATTTTATGATTCATCATGATGCGCTTAATTGGAGTAAATTCAGCCCTGCGTTTCTGGAGATCCGGAGAGAAGTCTGGGTATAATGATACTCTTGCCTCTTGGAACCTTATGTCTCCCACTTCCCTTGCTCTCCTTAGCAGAGTAACCTTGTCGTTATAATTTAGAATTTTTAGTATTATTGGCCTGGGGCGGGCTCCCTCACGTTGGTCTCTTGAGAAAATGCGGTGTGCACGTTCAATGGCAAATAGGGGGGTAAAGAAAGATCCTCCAAAAATCTCCCCAAACCAGGCCTCCAAAAATTTTATTAAGTTGGGGCCTTCACTGCGTTCAGGGAGTCCAATGAGTCTGATGTTGTTTCTACGGCTTCTATTCTCCATGTCGTCCAGTTTGGCGACTTGTGCGTTTATTGTATCTCTAAGCCTTTCAATTTCATTTTTAGCAGGGAACCATTCATCTTCTATGGAGCTTACCCGCCCTTCCAGGTCTACAATGCTTCGTGCTGTTTTGCTTAAATCCTGTTTTATGGAGACCAATTCATCCTTAATGCTCTTCAGTTGGATATCAAAGTTCAGCATAGAAATTTTACAGTCGTTTACTGCGTTCAATATCTCCCTTAATGTAGGTTCACTCTCCATGACCACCACAGTCTTTTCCGTGGGAAGTATAGTGGTTGGTATGGGGGTCAAGGGTGTATTTTCCTCCAGATTGGTAATAGTTGCTAGGTTTTTGGATCCCCCTAAACCCTTGTTTGTAGATTTTTTCAGGAGAGTTTGAGAGGATATATTAAGAGCGGGGCTAGGGGGTATACCACCCTGGCTCTTTCTATCCAACGTAGGGTTTTTTTGTTCCTTGGCCTGTTGAGGTGCTTGATATGACTTAGACCCGCTGGGAGAGACTGGTGCTGAATGTGCATATTTCTCCAGCTTCGTCGCAGTAGCCACTGCAATTTGGTTATTTTTTTCTTTTACAGACCGTGTGTTTTGAAGCCCTTCCTGAGGTAATTGCTCCTCTGGGGGTTTTCTCCTTGACATAGCAAATTTGCTTAGTAATGTGGGGTTCCCCCCCTTACCACCCGCCAAAAAAAAAAAAAAAAAAAAAAAAAAAAAGAAAAAGATGGTCACACTTGTGGGAATAGAACAATAGATCAGTATGGCCAATGAATGTCAAGGGGTCTTTGTGTCTTATATACTATACCCTATCTGCTCCCCATATGGTATCAGAAAGCGATCAGGGTGTGTCGACCCTAGGCAGGTAGGTAACAAATGGTTTAATAAAATGTCCCTGTGCCCATTTATTTATTTATTTAAACCCTCTGTCGCCAGGGAGAGATGCAGACAACACAAAAAAGGAGGAAAGAAACAAAAGGGGGGGGAAAAAAAAAAAAAAAAAAAAAAAAAATGGGCAAGGTAATATAGCTATACCCGTACCAATAGCCGTTGTGGTCTTAGTAATACCGTATCACCAACAGTTTATACCTAGGAAGATTTATGACAAAGTGGATCAATATGTTTTTCTCATTCATCTAGAGATTTAATGGAACTTTTCCTCTCAAAAAAAAAAAAAAAAAAAAAAAAACCCAGGCTCCTAGGTAAAATCGCTCCAGGTAGCTAAGTTGGACTAAGTTTAGGCTGGGGTGAGGGTGCTCTCTAGCCTAGAGGGTGGGTGTCTCACAGCATAGAGCTTTTTTGGAGTGTTCCGCAGTGTTGGTTGGTTCGTTAGTTAATCACTCACGTAGTGCTATATCTATAGCGCTATTAGCTTGGTAAAACATGGTTAAACATTCTCATCCTATTGTTTCTCTGGCACTGCTGGTATATACTGGAACAATACATAACTCACCCCCTCCTTTCATTAGAAATCAGCCAGGAGCGTCTCTGTGCTCTTCTATGCAGAGATCTTTTGTCCTCACAAGGCAGAGCCTTCTCCCGCTGCGAGGAGGACTTCACTTGCAGGGTCAGGTGACCAAAGCGATCAGCTGCTTGTCCTCGGCGCACGGCGGGGGTTAGCAGATCCCCAGGTGGCGTCTTCCGCACTCAATGCCCAGGGAGGCTTCCAGACAGGTAGGTGTAGGGGCGCCGCCGTCAACGATTTCCGATGCCGCCACAGCGCAGTCAGCGCAATCAGTTAGGCTGCATGTATAGTGCAGAGGCCTCGGGTAGTCACGAGGGGGAGGTCTGGAGAGGTGAGGTGAGGAGAGAAGCCGCTCACATCCTCACATCCTCACTCACACTCGCGCTCCTGTCTCTCCATGCTCCCGTCTCTCACATCCGGTCACGCCCCCCCCCTCACCAAGGAAGTAAGTGAGTGCGGATCTTCACAAAGTAAATGTACAAACTTCAAGATTGTTCAGATTAATAGGAGAAGGTTAGAAATAACTGAAAATCAATGTGGAACTGGAAATTAAGATAATGATTTTACGTTTTGCCCCTCAGATAGATACTCTTTAATCTTAATGTTCCTTAGTTTACCCTAAGTAACTCCTTCTTCCTCTTCTGCCCTTATTTTAAATTTTATTTTTTTTATTTCTCATTTTGTACCCCATGAATAGCTAAACTTTTTTTTACATGTTTGATAATTTTGTTCATTTTTTAAGTGTTGCATTTAAAAAAAATAAAAAAAATAAAATAAAAAAAAGAGTGCAAAATAATAAAAATTAAATAAAAAAATAAATTAAAAAAAGGCCAATTTTTGTAGTGCTTTGTATCATAATTTTAGTGTCTATTATAAAAGAAAAGTTATACTTTTTATCTACATTAACAATATTTATTTAAAAAAAAAAAATGAATAATTTTTTTTCTATTTTTTTTTTTTTTTAGTTTTGTCAATTTATTTTGTTTATGGATTGCATAAAAACAATATCACCAAATGAAAGTCATAATTGTCTGAAAAAAAAATAAAAAAAATAAAATAAAGTATTAATTTGCTGACTTAGATAATTACAAAGTTATTGTGAAATAAGGCCCATAGCAGACATTTAAAGACCAAATTGCATTTTTTATGAGTGAAAATATCCGGGGTAGCCGATCTTCATCTCTTCAGTAATTAAATTTTGGCCCATCCTGACAATCCGGAACATTCGATGTGACTCAGATCTTACAACAATCCCGTCTGTTCTTCCAATGTACGCCGTCGTGTTCCGCGCATTTTACAAACCATCTGCTCTGTTCTTACACACTATTCAGGAGCACGGCCCATTGTCCGCTATATTAAAAGCAAATATTTTCCTCAGGAAACATCGACTAGAACTAAAGGACAAAAACCACAAGATATGTCACACACCATAGTAATAAAATCTTCCTTCCCTCCCCCTTGTCTTTCTCATCAGATGGTGTAATATAGCAGAGCCGACCGTCTTTGTGCCGTACCCCGCACAGGTTTCTGAAACCTATACAGAACTCATTATTAGGGGTTCTCACCATCCCTGTGCTGAGTTCCAGGGTCTGTACCCCTGCTGTGCCCATTATGAGGAGTTCCCACCATCCCTGAGCTGAGTTCCCGGGTCTGTACCCCTGCTGTGCCCATTATGAGGGGTTCCCTCCATCCCTGTGCTGAGTTCCCGGGTCTGTACCCCTGCTGTGCCCATTATGAGGAGTTCTCACCATCCCTGTGCTGAGTCCCCGGGTGCCCCTTTAACAAGCCTTGATAATTTAGCTAAAAAGTTGTTCCTTTGTGATTGGATGGTTTTGAGTCGTCTTTCCACACACTGGATATAATGTCCCCCATTATCTCTCCATCTGTCTGTCCTCTGACCATTGAGCACCTGGAGATAAGATTCAATGGAGGAGTCCAATGACATCACACGGCAGCTGAGTATACAGGTGAATGTATGGACATGGAAATACATACAGGCGTCTTGTTTGCTGACAATCTATAGGCTTTGTGAGGTCATCGGGGCGGCGCGCGGCGATAAAAGAACCAGACAGTCCCCTCACATCGCAGACAGCACACCATTTACATCATTATTTTTCTACAAAGTGGCAAAATTGTATAATTTTGTGTTATAAATAGAACACCGGGAAAAATGCCATACAGATGGACAGAAAGGGTGCTGGGCAAAAAAAAAAAAAAAAAAAAACACAATTCCAACTTATTAAAGTGGACCGAGCATTCAGACTTTTCATGCTCAGTGATGTGTCCGTGTAACACTTCCAGGTATTTATTACCGCGCCAATTTCAAAGCCGCATGTCAGTGCGACTTCAGGTGCGACTTGGAAGACATCTGCCCGGCTTCATGAACAGATGTCTATGCAAGTCGCATCCAAAATCATCAAAAATTCGTGCAGGAACCATATTTTTTCAAATCGGTGCGGCACCGCAAAGTCGCCATTGCACCAGTTTGAACAGTGCCATTGCCAACAATAGGGTGCGACTTGTTATGCGATTTGACCAGTGGCGGTTGGTGGGATTTTCTTTTGGGGTATGGCAAATACCCCCTCCTAGCACACATCCTCTTAGCAATTCTTACCCCATGCCTCACCCCCAAAATTGCCCCTCCCACCACAAATCCCCTCCCCCTCAATCTCTTCACAGCAAACCCCCCCCCCCCCCCCCCCCCCCCCCCCAACCTCACATGAAACCACAGTGCCCAGGGCAGCCGCCACTCCTGACCACCCCTTGTCCTGGTCCTGCCCACATGTGAAGCTGAGAACTGAAATCCCCAATGAAAGGGGTGGTCATGCTGAGGGAGGAAAGAGCTAGATAAAGCCTGTGTCTTGCCGAAAAAGGTCCCCCGGCGGATGATGTCCCCCCTGTACTGCGCAGGCGCAGCGCTTGCGCAGTACGAACGACTTAGGAGCCGCCGAAAGTCTCCGAAGATGAATAGCTGATCGTCAGCTCTACACGGCACCTGTGCACTACATTCTGCCCGGAGTCCAGGTTCAAGCTGCACCATCCAAGTGGACATAGAGTTAGAATATAAATATGGCGAGCGAAGCGAGGCTGTGCCCGAAGCGTGGCGAGCGAAGCGAGGCTGTGCCCGAAGCGTGGCGAGCGAAGCGAGGCTGTGCCCGAAGCGTGGCGAGCGAAGCGAGGCTGTGCCCGAAGCGTGGCGAGCGAAGCGAGGCTGTGCCCGAAACGTGGCGAGCGAAGCGAGCCCGCGAGGGGCCCCATTACAAAGTCGTGTCTTACAACAGTGTTGGAACATAGGTGCCGTGTACAGCTGGCTCACAGGTGTTCAGCTTTGGCTATTTTCGATGGCTCCGTTGTAGTTCGTACTGCGCAAGCGCTGCGCCTGCGCAGTACAGGGGGACTTTCCCGGCAGAACACCGGAAGTACTCCAGCTGGGAATTGAGGCGGAGCTCTATCTGACTTTCTGCAGCTTCTAATGCACATTGTGAGAAGCTCACAGTGTGCAGTGAAATCAAAGGAAGCCATTTCAGTCCAGGAGAGAAAACGGTACAACTGTGCAAGCCTAGAGGGGAGGTGGAAGGCTTGGCTGTGATTGGTGTTTTGTCTCCTGCTCATGTCTATACAGGAAAACAATCACTAATACTCCCTGTGATAAGAGGAAGCCCCGGGGCTACACAGGTGCTTTTATTTTATTATGTTGAGCTCACTACATAAAAAGAGATTTTAAGTAACGCCATTAAGCGATCGATTCCCTACAATCCCACAATGATACAAATATAAATCATCAACAATTAATCTTTTCTCCTCCATAGGGAGTATGAGATTACGCACATAGAAATTATCACGCCCCATTTTTATTTTGGCAGCACGCCACAACGCATAGACGGGTCACATGTGGTTCAATGCCATTCTATTTTACCATTCACAGTGACGTGTATATTGGGGTGCAATGCAGCGCCGGTGTGCTGCATGCAAAGCCTGAATGGACCCTTATTTTTTTGCGTTTGCAAATGTCCTACTTGCAGTTAAATCACACCGATGTAATCATACACTATATTACCAAAAGTATTGGGACGTCTGCCTTAGTCTGTAGGGTTCAATATTGATTTGGCCCACCCTTTGCAGCTATAACAGCTCCAACTCTTCTGAGAAGGCTGTCCACAAGGTTTAGGAGTGTGTCTATGGGAATGTTTGACCATTCTTCCAGAAGTGCATTTGTGAGGTCAGGTGTTGGTGTTGAACGAGAAGTCCTGGCTCACAGTCTACGCTCTATTTCATCCCAAAGGTGTTCTAGCGGGTTGAGGTCAGGACTCTGTGCAGGCCAGTCAAGTTCCTCCACCCCAAACTCGCTCATCCATGTCTTTGTGGACTTTGCTTTGTGCACTGGTGCGCAGTCATGTTGGAACAGGAAGGGGCCATCCCCAAACTGTTCCCACAAAGTTGGGAGCATTAAATGTCTTGCTATGGTGACGCCTTAAAGGGGTTGTAAACCTTCATGTTTTTCACCTTAATGCAATGATGCGGGCACCGGGGGCGGGGACGAGTTTGGCATTCGTGTCTATGGACGTAAATGCTGGATTGGGGAGCGCGCCCGCAAGGTAACCCCCCGGGAGAGCGCTTCTGACAATGGCGGTGCGTCCATAAGGGGCGCAGGAGCACCACCCCCTCTCTCCTGGCACCGCTCTAATCACCATAGATAGATTCATGCATTGCATGAATCCATCTATGGTAGCCGCTGACACCCCCTATTCAGGTGTCCAGCCCCTTTTCAGGCGCTGGGCACCTGAATTACAGCGGCGGGGTGTTTTTTGGAAGCACCTGATTAAAGCCGTAGGCTCTAATAGGCGCCCAAAAAAGGTGAACAGCAGTGCTGTGCGTTCACTTTAAAGGGTAAAGGTCTGACATTCTTCCTGGTTGATACCAGGTCTGGAATGTAACAAGTTGCACATCAAAGCTTTGTAGCATATCAGGCCTCCATCAAGGCTCCGGACCGTCTGTTGTTATAACGCAAACTTGAAAGGGACCATAGCTGACAGGATGATTGATGAATCCTGCTACAGAAGATCAAAGCATTGAAGATTGACCAGGGTACATAGACATGGACAATGCTGCCCCTAGAGACCAATACAGCAGGACTGACAGTAGTATAACCCCCATAAGTACTGTGATTCGTCAAAAGTCTAGATGGGATGGCAATAGGGTTGGGTCTGGATGGTGTATGATTGAAGTATAAAAGGACTGAATGAGTTTAAGAGCCTCCTCTCTGTCTCTACCCTTATCGCTCTTGGCTTTATCCATCATTTTGAGCCTCATGGCTATCTCTCTCTTTGTCATATAAGCCAAGCCTGACGATAAAAAGCCTTAAGGAAAGCTTTGTGATAAGTATCTTTGATATTCTTGTATTATGTGTTCTGTTGGTATATGTTTGTAATATCTTTCTTTAGTATTTTTATGTTAGCGTTTTACTATTTTCTTGGGAAATAAAATAAGACTTTGTTTTATTAAGCCATGTGCTTGGTTTCATAGCTAACCTTGTATTATTGTGATATCAACAGTAACATGTGATCAGAGCTGTAATTGACTAGCCAGCTAGGGGAATAGACAAGTTAATACATAGGTGCAATAAATAGAGGGAATCCGTAACCACCCTTGAATAATATTTATTTTCACCAATTACTTCACTGTGATTCTGTACTTGCCAAATATGATGCAGAAATCTCCCTCCGCTGAGTCTGGCTGCAACCATTTTAACTGTGGGCAGCTGAAGCTGCTGCCTGTTCACTTCCTGGATTTACACAAACACACACCTCCAGCTCTGCAGCTCTCATTGGCCCTCTTATGACACATCCCCCCTCCTTTCCTGACAAACACTCACAAGAATGAGAGAGAGAGAGCTGTTCATGATGTCATAAGCCTAGGCTAATGACCAGACAAGAAAGTGGGCTGTATAAGGTATTTACTGTCAGAAAAAAAATGTTTTACTATCCAAAGTAAAACAACAAGGGCAGAAGATTTAATAGATGGAAAGATAAAAAAAAATTATTGAAGTTCACGATTGAACGCATGAGCTCCTAATAGAAAAACAGCTGTTTGCAATCTGTTTAAAAAAAAAAAAAGCATATAAATAGCAATAGCTGTTTGTCACGTTAAACTGCTATTACATTCTTTCTGGGCAAATGGGGCAAAACTGAATGCCATAAGGCTATTTCCTCTACAGGTCTAATGTTCTCCATTTATGGGATAATTACACCTTACTGTGTCCTGTAGATGGCACTGAGGATCATGGGAATATTTTTTTGTTTATCATCAGCTCCATCTAGTGGCCATATTGTGGTATTTTCTCAAATCATTGTTCTAATGAATAAATTACATTGTATCCATAGAGAAAATAGGATTTAAAAAATAATAATAATAATAATAATATAATTATATATATATATATATATATATATATAAATACACCCGCATGGTTAGTATATGGAAACTATATACAATTACATGTGCAGTCAGATATTGGCCAGAGATGTCTTTTTTTGTGGAAGATTTATTTTATAATTTCTTCAATGCTTTATGTTATATAACGAACATTTATTTCTGTCCACTTATCGCTTGCTTCCCTGTAACCTGAGCCATAGTGGCGACTCCTGGATATAAGTCCAAGCTGGGTAAAGTTAATGAGAAACAGTTCAATAATGGAGGAGCAGATGTTTTCCGGCGGCCACAGAAGGTGAGCAGGATGAAGTTTAATCCCGGGATTGAGGGAAACGTCTCATATTCCTGTCCAGGTACACAGGGCACCGCAGGTCCATGAAGGAAGGAAAGCCACGTCCACGGCTGACTATATAACACCGGCCCCAGTCATGGAGTTCAAGGGCAGCTTTTTCATGATTAAAAGTGGAGCTTTTCTGGAAAATTATACAGTTGCTGTATGTTGGAACGTGCCACAAATGTGTTCACACAGACAAGTTAGTTGTAAAATTTGGTGACAGGTCCACTTTAAAAGAAAATTTTGCTTGAGCTCCAGTCCAGTGACTTTGCCTAGGCTGAGATGATGTCATCACCATCTGCTGCAGGCAAGAACAAGCTTTGTCTCAGTCTCCTGCCCCCCCCCCCCTTCACACATAAGTAGATCATGGAGGCTCTGCAGCGCCAGAGGAAGTTCTCAAATAGGCGTGCACACAGTGTGCCAGGTGTGCCTAGGCACACCCTAATCATGCTGCGCTGCGCAGATTCCCCCTGCTGCATTGCTGCAGAGAAAGCAACTTGGGAACAGTGGCGGCTGGGGCTAAATTTTTTTTTGGTGGGGGGCAGCAAACAACCCCCCCCCCCAGGTCCACACTCACCCCTCCACGGTCGCAGCCCCATGGCTTCCTTAGCTTCTCCTCCCAGCTTCAACTCAGTCCGCCTCCTGTCATGATTGGCTGGAAGGAGAAGCCGGAAGAAAATAGCGAAAATTGATTCGCTGGTGTCACAAGTGGGTGGGTTTGGGGGAAGCAGTACTCTGTGTCCTGAGCCAAACCTTTTTCAAGCCAATTAGAGGCTCAGGCTCTAATCATGTGATTTGAAGAAAAAAAAAAAAAAAACATAAAAACTTAGGAGTCCGGCACCCCGCATGCAAACTAAGGGGGTGGCGCCCCTGCTCCCCTTATGGATTGGCCGCTCCGGCTGGGGATTCTCTGTCCCCAGTTGTTTTCTCTGTCTCAGTTCAGACCCCTGATATGTCACCAAGGCACCCCTTGGGGTTTCTAAAAAAAAAAAAAAAAAAAAAAAACACGATGATATTTTTATATTTATATATATATATATATATATATATACATACATATATACACACACACACACACACACACACAACACACACACACACACACACACATACATAATGCAGTAGGCTAAGCACACCTACTATGGTGTTACTACTAAAAGTGTTACATAGAGAGGGATTTTGGGACTCACATCTGAGTACCGCCATCTTTTTGATCGCAATTATCTCAGATCTTCTGGTAAATGTCAGGGCTGGGCTCAGCCCTTCCTTCTCTGATCTGGCCGCTCAGCTGTCGGCTAATTGACAGCTCCTATCTTTCCACAGTTACTCAGCTGTTGATGATATCCTGCTCGTCAGTCCTACCTACTTAAGCCTTCCAGTCCAAAGGATCTCTGCCTTCACCTTGGTCAACATCACAGAGACGCTCTCCTGCATTCCTGTTTAAAGACTTGCTTTGCTGACATCCCTTCTGGCTCCAGATCTTGCTTGCTGTTTCTCTACATTGATCCCTGACTTCTGGCTTGGCTGACTATACGTTCCGGTTACTGAACTTTGGCTATGTTTTGACTACGTTTGTTCTTTTTTACTTTTATTATTAAACAAGTGGGATTTAACTGTACTTCTGTCTCGGCCTGATTTCATGGTTTCTGACAGTAAATAACCCACTTACATCTTTCTTTTCTTTCACTACTACCCTTAGCACTCACCTTTTCCCCCCTTTCGGCGTGTATGTGTACACTTACACATACAGTATATGCCAATTTCTTTATTTCCTGTCATATTAATTTGACTCTGGGGTGTCACCCACTTCTAACCCCCCTTGGGTTTCATCACTATTTATTTTAGATTGGAGCCCCTGTTGCACCCTTGGTTGGACATGCATGTCCTTGAGTATCACATCCATATTCTCTGTCTCGGCCACCAACCCCCACCTCAGCTCCTGGCACAGGCAATTGTGCTAGCCCACATGCTCCAGTGTACCTACCTTCACATGCTGCTAACATGCAAGTAATCCAGGAGATGGATATTTTTACCTTTTCTACTTCCCTTATTTGGGTTGCACGATTAGAATTCTTATGTGATAGGCTTATGTCTCCTTGTAGATCTAATTTTACCACGCATTCCGCCCCTGAAGAGTGGCATCATTGCCATGAAACGCGTTGGACTTACATTGATGCATTATGTGTACACATAGAGCCATAACTTGTGTTTTCGGTTTCTTTTCACAGAGGAATACTCTTGTAGCCTCCCTGGCGGTATGATTATGTCAGATTTTTGCGTCTCAAAGAGGTACAATTGTTTTGCATAGAAATTTGGCTTTTTATATTGTAGGCCTGTAATTCTTAGTAATAACACACTTAAAATCTGTCCAAGAGTCTAGTAGATATCCGGGTATGATAAAGTTTGAAACACTAAATCATAAATTATAATAAATAACTATAAATAATTCTAAAAAAAATAATATAATAATAATAAAATTTATTTCCCCGCGATTCACTATCGCTCAATTCTGCAAGTGTTCTAATTTACTATCGCTGTTTTCTAGCTGGTCTCAATCCACTCAAACCGCTTTTTGGTTGCTATGGACAATCTCAAGTTTTCAGGCAGAAAGAACAGTATGTATAATATAAAAGTGCATGCAGGGCATTGGACAAAGCACTAGAGACAAAAGGGAGGTGAAATGATTTCTACCAGTACACTGTAATCTTACAGATTACATTACTGTATGTGTTATGAATTTTGCACTTTTTAAATTTGCTGCCCGGCTCCGCCCCCACGCGTTTCGACGCTCGCAGGGAATGGAGCCCGGCACACAGAGACATCGGGCAGAGGACACAGCCCATCAGACACAGCGGGGGGGGGGGACATCGCAGGATCCTGGGGACAAGGTAAGTACACTGCACCAGGATCCTGAGATACAATCCTGAGTGTGGCTTGGGGTTACCGCTAATGGTACTGAAATTTAACCCCCGAGCCAGACTCGGGAATACCGACAGGGAGGATAACAATGTACAAGTTGACATTTATATGTTTATGATTTGCAATATGCTGTTCATGTGTTTAATATACTCTATGACTTTTGATCAACTTTCTAATTTTTAAATTTTACCACCCTGATTAAGCATATAGGGGGTTGCCTGGAGAGAGGGGGTGGCGCCCGGGCGCCCCTAAAGGAGCACTGCTGAGGACTTTTAAGAGGAGTACCGAGGTGGGGTGCACTGATGTTTTCAGAAAGCTATGTACAGCCCCTCCCACTAGCCATGATCTGCCTGCACTGCATAGGGAAGCACAGAGACCCACTGATGACACCACTGGGTATAAAATATGGTATCTAATAAAAATGGAAAGGAGTTATTTCAAAATATCATTAACATGTTGATGAGGGGGAGGGCAGATCCAGGGAAGGCAAAATATTAGCAGACTGATCTTCATACAGACTGAATGCATACATTCATAAAACACGGAGCACGTCTCCGCTCACACGCAGCATCCGCTATAAACACGCCAGACTACAGGAGATTCCAATTATGATGATTAGCAGCAGATCTGCCAGGCAGGACAGGGCTGCAGAGTTCACTCAGATATTGATTGCAGATTGGAATTGCATCTGCAGAATCTGCCTGAAATATATGAAAGAAATGAATGAGCTGTGAGTGGCGGCGGAGGATCCCGCACAGCGCGGGGCCATTTCACTGCCCAATCACAAATCTTGTAATAGCGACTGACTGGTTCACAACACTGGCCGGGCTGTTTCTCCTGAAGATTATTTTCATTGTGATTAATTTATTATTTTAAGGATGGTGTCAGATGAAAGGGTTACATGCCAGTTATGGTAATGATGAAAATTTCTCATTGTGGTTAGAATTTCTGCGTCATCTGGAAACCAACGGGAGGCCCTCCACTCCCATCACATACTCAGCAATGTTGGAGAGGGACTGTTTGCCCCAAACGTGTTTAAATTCTCTGCTGACTGACTTACCACCTCTGCTGAAAGTCTGCTCCGAGCATTAACTACTCATTCTGTAAAATCATACTTTCTAAGGCATTGATGGAACTACCAGGGTCGCACTTGTGACTGAGCCCTGCTGTTTGGCAACTGTCAGGGGGCCCCAGCAGGGTTTCTGGTGGCAGGGGTCTGAGCTGAGAGCGTCTCTCTCTCATACAGCCCAGAGCCTGCACTGATATTTCCCCCTCCCTTCTACCTCACATAGATGGCAGAGGAGAGAGCCGATCTTCTCCTTCTCTTCCCACCCCTCCCCTCTTGTGTGTGCATCATGGGAAGTCCAGCATCTGAATTTGATCATCAGCTGCTGGGCTTCACACTTCCGACAGGGCACACAGGAGGAGAGGGGCAGGAGGAGAAGAAGCAGATCGGCTCTCTCCTCTCCCATCTGTGTGAGGGAGGGGGAACTGTCAGTGCAGGCTCTGGGCTGTATGAGAGACACTCTCAGCTCAGAGTCCTGCCGAGGAATCACTGATAGGCAGCACTGATAGGTGGCACCAATGGACATAACTGATAGGCTGCACTGATGGGTTCTGGAACAATGTCCATGGATGCCCCCTCAGAGCTGGAAGCCCGGGGCTCGGATGGGGGGGGGGGTGTTCCAGGGGGGCCTTCATGGTTTCTTGCACTGGGAACCTGAAGGTTTTAGTTACGCCTCTGTTCTGAACAGTGATGTAAGTAACTGAGTTAAAATAAACGGAGTAAGGGTCCTTTCACACGAGGCGGATCAGTGCTGATCCGCCCCGTGGATATCCGCTTGCTCAGCGGGGATCGCCGGAGCGATCTCCGCTGAGCAGGAAGATGACAGGTCCGTCTCTGCACACAGCGCAGGGATGGACCTGTCAGAGCACCGCTCTTCCCTATGGGAGATCGGGTGACGACGGACCGTAGAGTCCGTCGTCATCCGATCCGCTCTGCAGACGGATGAAAAAAATGGGGTTTTCCTCCGTCTGCAGAAACGGAGCATAGCGGGCACGGACGAGAGCGGGTGTCAGTGGATGCTCATCCGCTGACACCCGCTATCCCATAGGGATACATGCATGTCCGTTTTTTCATCCGAAAACGGAAGGATGAAAAAACGGACATACGGTCCGTCCGTGTGAAAGGGCCCTTAATTAACGCAGTTACTTTAGAGGGTAACGAGTAATCTAACTGATTACTTTTCCCCTCATGGTAACGCAGTTCCCATTACTTGGGCGGCATTACTGCAATTACATCTACGGCCACTAGATGGCAGTAGTGTAATTGCGGTGTCCTGCCGAAAAAGTTCCCCCGCCGGATAAGGACCCCCTGTACTGCGCAAGCGCAGCGCTTGTGCAGTATGCAGGACTACAGCGCTTACGAAAATTGCCGAACCTAAACAGCTCTGAGTGAAATCTACACCGCGCAGGCAATATGTAATTGTACTAGGCGAAGCCGCACACTCCCAATGCTCGTGCTACTCTGCAAGAGGCGTCTATCGTGTAACTAAGGGAGGGGTCTAGTATTACTGTAACCAAGGGGCACATTTATTATTATATATCAATCTCTGCCCATTAATTTAACATTCGCCGTCTTCTGTAGCCATCCGCCCCTTACACTATATAAGAGAGAGACGCTCTCAGCTCAGACCCCTGCCACCAGAAACCCTGCTGGGGCCCCCTGACAGTTGCCAAACAGCAGGGCTCAGTCACAAGTGCGACCCTGGTAGTTCCATCAATGCCTTTAGAAAGTATGATTTTACAGAATGAGTAGTTAATGCTCGGAGCAGACTTTCAGCAGAGGTGGTAAGTCAGTCAGCAGAGAATTTAAACACGTTTGGGGCAAACAGTCCCTCTCCAACATTGCTCAGTATGTGATGGGAGTGGAGGGCCTCCCGTTGGTTTCCAGATGACGCAGAAATTCTAACCACAATGAGAAATTTTCATCATTACCATAACTGGCATGTAACCCTTTCATCTGACACCGTCCTTAAAATAATAAATTAATCACAATGAAAATAATCTTCAGGAGAAACAGCCCGGCCAGTGTTGTGAACCAGTCAGTCGCTATTACAAGATTTGTGATTGGGCAGTGAAATGGCCCCGCGCTGTGCGGGATCCTCCGCCGCCACTCACAGCTCATTCATTTCTTTCATATATTTCAGGCAGATTCTGCAGATGCAATTCCAATCTGCAATCAATATCTGAGTGAACTCTGCAGCCCTGTCCTGCCTGGCAGATCTGCTGCTAATCATCATAATTGGAATCTCCTGTAGTCTGGCGTGTTTATAGCGGATGCTGCGTGTGAGCGGAGAGGTGCTCCGTGTTTTATGAATGTATGCATTCAGTCTGTATGAAGATCAGTCTGCTAATATTTTGCCTTCCCTGGATCTGCCCTCCCCCTCATCAACATGTTAATGATATTTTGAAATAACTCCTTTCCATTTTTATTAGATACCATATTTTATACCCAGTGGTGTCATCAGTGGGTCTCTGTGCTTCCCTATGCAGTGCAGGCAGATCATGGCTAGTGGGAGGGGCTGTACATAGCTTTCTGAAAACATCAGTGCACCCCACATCGGTACTCCTCTTAAAAGTCCTCAGCAGTGCTCCTTTAGGGGCGCCCGGGCGCCACCCCCTCTCTCCAGGCCACCCCCTATATGCTTAATCAGGGTGGTAAAATTTAAAAATTAGAAAGTTGATCAAAAGTCATAGAGTATATTAAACACATGAACAGCATATTGCAAATCATAAACATATAAATGTCAACTTGTACATTGTTATCCTCCCCGTCGGTATTCCCGAGTCTGGCTCGGGGGTTAAATTTCAGTACCATTAGCGGTAACCCCAAGCCACACTCGGGATTGTATCTCAGGATCCTGGTGCAGTGTACTTACCTTGTCCCCAGGATCCTGCGATGTCCCCCCCCCCGCTGTGTCTGATGGGCTGTGTCCTCTGCCCGATGTCTCTGTGTGCCGGGCTCCATTCCCTGCGAGCGTCGAAACGCATGGGGGCGGAGCCGGGCAGCAAATTTAAAAAGTGCAAAATTCATAACACATACAGTAATGTAATCTGTAAGATTACAGTGTACTGGTAGAAATCATTTCACCTCCCTTTTGTCTCTAGTGCTTTGTCCAATGCCCTGCATGCACTTTTATATTATACATACTGTTCTTTCTGCCTGAAAACTTGAGATTGTCCATAGCAACCAAAAAGCGGTTTGAGTGGATTGAGACCAGCTAGAAAACAGCAATAGTAAATTAGAACACTTGCAGAATTGAGCGATAGTGAATCGCGGGGAAATTAATTTTATTATTATTATTATTATATTATTTTTTTTAGAATTATTTTATTATAATTTATGATTTAGTGTTTCAAACTTTATCATACCCGGATATCTACTAGACTCTTGGACAGATTTTAAGTGTGTTATTACTAAGAATTACAGGCCTACAATATAAAAAGCCAAATTTCTATGCAAAACAATTGTACCTCTTTGAGACGCAAAAAATCTGACATAATCATACCGCCAGGGAGGCTACAAGAGTAGTCCTCTGTGAAAAGAAACCGAAAACACAAGTTATGGCTCTATGTGTACACATAATGCATCAATGTAAGTCCAACGCGTTTCATGGCAATGATGCCACTCTTCAGGGGCGGAATGCGTGGTAAAATTAGATCTACAAGGAGACATAAGCCTATCACATAAGAATTCTAATCGTGCAACCCAAATAAGGGAAGTAGAAAAGGTAAAAATATCCATCTCCTGGATTACTTGCATGTTAGCAGCATGTGAAGGTAGGTACACTGGAGCATGTGGGCTAGCACAATTGCCTGTGCCAGGAGCTGAGGTGGGGGTTGGTGGCCGAGACAGAGAATATGGATGTGATACTCAAGGACATGCATGTCCAACCAAGGGTGCAACAGGGGCTCCAATCTAAAATAAATAGTGATGAAACCCAAGGGGGGTTAGAAGTGGGTGACACCCCAGAGTCAAATTAATATGACAGGAAATAAAGAAATTGGCATATACTGTATGTGTAAGTGTACACATACACGCCGGAAAGTGTGGATAGGTGAGTGCTAAGGGTAGTAGTGAAAGAAAAGAAAGATGTAAGTGGGTTATTTACTGTCAGAAACCATGAAATCAGGCCGAGACAGAAGTACAGTTAAATCCCACTTGTTTAATAATAAAAGTAAAAAGAACAAACGTAGTCAAAACATAGCCAAAGTTCAGTAACCGGAACGTATAGTCAGCCAAGCCAGAAGTCAGGGATCAATGTAGAGAAACAGCAAGCAGGATCTGGAGCCAGAAGGGATGTCAGCAAAGCAAGTCTTTAAACAGGAATGCAGGAGAGCGTCTCTGTGATGTTGACCAAGGTGAAGGCAGAGATCCTTTGGACTGGAAGGCTTAAGTAGGTAGGACTGACGAGCAGGATATCATCAACAGCTGAGTAACTGTGGAAAGATAGGAGCTGTCAATTAGCCGACAGCTGAGCGGCCAGATCAGAGAAGGAAGGGCTGAGCCCAGCCCTGACATTTACCAGAAGATCTGAGATAATTGCGATCAAAAAGATGGCGATGCTCAGTACTCAGATGTGAGTCCCAAAATCCCTCTCTATGTAACACTTTTAGTAGTAACACCATAGTAGGTGTGCTTAGCCTACTGTGTGTGTTTGTGTGTGTAAAAATATCATCGTGTTTTTTTTTTTTTTTTTTTAGAAACCCCAAGGGGTGCCTTGGTGACATATCAGGGGTCTGAACTGGGGACAGGGAATCCCCAGCCGGAGCGGCCAATCCATAAGGGGAGCAGGGGCGCCACCCCCTTAGTTTGCATGCGGGGTGCCGGACTCCTAAGTTTTTATGTTTTTTTTTTTTTCTTCAAATCACATGATTAGAGCCTGAGCCTCTAATTGGCTTGAAAAAGGTTTGGCTCAGGACACAGAGTACTGTGTCCCCCGAACCCACCCACTTGTGACACTAGCGAATCAATATTCGCTATTGTCTTCCGGCTTCTCCTTCCAGCCAATCAGAACAGGAGGCGGACTGAGTTGACGCTGGGAGGAGAAGCTAAGGAAGCCGCGGGGCTGCGACCGTGGAGGGGTGAGTGTGGACCTGGGCCGCCACTGTTCCCAAGTTGCTTTCTGTGCATGCCTATTTGAGACCTTCCTTTGGCGCTGCAGAGCCTCCATGATCTACTTATGTGTGAAAGGGGGGGGGGGGCAGGAGACTGAGACAAAGCTTCTTGCCTGCAGCAGACGGTGATGACATCATCTCAGCCTAGGCAAAGTCACTGGACTGGAGCTCAAGCAAAATTTTCTTTTAAAGTGGACCTGTCACCAAATTTTACAACTAACTTGTCTGTGTGAACACATTTGTGGCACGTTCCAACATACAGCAACTGTATAATTTTCCAGAAAAGCTCCACTTTTAATCATGAAAAAGCTGCCCTTGAACTCCATGACTGGGGCCGGTGTTATATAGTCAGCCGTGGACGTGGCTTTCCTTCCTTCATGGACCTGCGGTGCCCTGTGTACCTGGACAGGAATATGAGACGTTTCCCTCAATCCCGGGATTAAACTTCATCCTGCTCACCTTCTGTGGCCGCCGGAAAACATCTGCTCCTCCATTATTGAACTGTTTCTCATTAACTTTACCCGGCTTGGACTTATATCCAGGAGTCGCCACTATGGCTCAGGTTACAGGGAAGCAAGCGATAAGTGGACAGAAATAAACGTTCGTTATATAACATAAAGCATTGAAGAAATTATAAAATAAATCTTCCACAAAAAAAGACATCTCTGGCCAATATCTGACTGCACATGTAATTCTATATAGTTTCCATATACTAACCATGCAGGTGTATTTATTATTATTATTATTATTATTATTATTATTATTATTATTATTATTATTATTTATTTTAAATCCTATTTCCTCCTATGGATACAATGTAATTCATTCATTAGAACAATGATTTGAGAAAATACCACAATATGGGCACTAGATGGAGCTGGATCCTCAGTGCCATCTACAGGACACAGTAAGGTGTAATTATCCCATAAATGGAGAACATTAGACCTGTAGAGGAAATAGCCTTATGGCATTCAGTTTTGCCCCATTTGCCCAGAATGAATGTAATAGCAGTTTAACGTGACAAACAGCTATTGCTATTCATATGCTTTTTTTTTTTTTTTTAAACAGATTTGCAAACAGCTGTTTTTCTATTAGGAACTCATGCGTTCCTTAAAGTGGAACTTCAATCATTTTTTTTTTATCTTTCCATCTATTAAATCTTCTGCCCTTGTTGTTGTTTTAACTTTGGATAGTAAAACATTTTTTTTTCTGCCAGTAAATACCTTATACAGCCCACTTCCTGTTTCTTGTCTGGTCATTAGCTTAGGCTTATGACATCATGAACAGCTCTCTCTCTCTCACTCTTCTGAGTGTTTGCCAGGAAAGGAGGGGGGATGTGTCATAAGAGGGCCAATGAGAGCTGCAGAGCTGGAGGTGTGTGTCTGTGTAAATCCAGGAAGTGAACAGGCAGCAGCTTCAGCTGCCCACAGTTAAAATGGTTGCAGCCAGACTCAGTGGAGGGAGATTTCTGCATCATATTTGGCAAGTACAGAATCACAGTGAAGTAATTGGTGAAAATAAATATTATTCAAGGGTGGTTACGGATTCCCTCTATTGCACCTATGTATTAACTTGTCTATTCTCCTAGTTGGCTAGTCAATTACAGCTCTGATCACATGTTACTTTTGATATCACAATAATACAAGGTTAGCTATGAAACCAAGCACACGGCTTAATAAAACAAAGTCTTATTTATTTCCCAAGAAAATAGTAAAACACTAACATAAAAATACTAAAGAAAGATATTACAAACCTATACCAACAGAACACATAATACAAGCATATCAAAGATACTTATCACAAAGCTTTCCTTGAGGCTTTGTATCGTCAGGCTGGGCTCATATGACAAAGAGAGAGAGATAGCCATGAGGCTCAAAATGATGGATAAAGCCAAGAGTGATAAGGGTAGAGACAGAGAGGAGGCTCTTAAACTCATTCAGTCCTTTTATACTTCAATCATACACCATCCAGACCCAACCCTATTGCCATACCATCTAGACTTTTGACGAATCGCAGTACTTATGGGGGTTATACTACTGTCAGTCCTGCTGTATTGGCCTCTAGGGGCAGCATTGTCCATGTCTATGTACCCTGGTCAATCTTCAATGCCTTTTGATCTTTTGATCCTCTGTAGCAGGACATTCATCAATCATCCTGTCAGCTATGGTCCCTTTCAAGTTTGCGTTATAACAACAGATGGTCCGGAGCCTTGATGGAGGCCTGATATGGTACAAAGCTTTGATGTGCAACTTGTTACATTCCAGACCTGGTATCAACCAGGAAGAATGTCAGACCTTTACCCTTTAAAGTGAACGCACAGCACTGCTGTTCACCTTTTTGGGCGCCTATTGGAGCCTACGGCTTTAATCAGGTGCTTCCAAAAAACACCCCCGCCGCTGTAATTCAGGTGCCCAGCGCCTGAAAAGGGGCTGGACACCTGAATAGGGGGTGTCAGCCGCGACCATAGATAGAGTCATGCATTGCATGACTCTATCTATGGTGATTAGAGCGGTGCCAGGAGAGAGGGGGTGGTGCTCCTGTGCCCCTTTATGGACGCACCGCCATTGTCAGAAGCGATCTCCCGGGGGGTTACCTTGCGGGCGCGCTCCCGAGTCCAGCATTTACGTCCATAGACACGAATGCCAAACTTGTCCCCGCCCCCCGGTGCCCGCATCATTGGATTTGATTGACAGCAGCAGGAGCCGATGGCTGCGCTGCTATCAACCTATCCAATCAAGAGACGGGACCCCGTGCAGAGAGGGACAGAGCGTCTCTGCCGAGTGAATTACAGGGCTCAGGCATAGGATGCATTAAGGTGAAAAAAACATGAAGGTTTACAACCCCTTTTAAGGCGTCAGCATACCAAGACATTTTGGACAATTTAATGCTCCCAACTTTGTGGGAACAGTTTGGTGATGGCCCCTTCCTGTTCCAACATGACTGCGCACCAGTGCACAAAGCAAAGTCCACAAAGACATGGATGAGTGAGTTTGGGGTGGAGGAACTTGACTGGCCTGCACAGAGTCCTGACCTCAATCTGATAGAACACCTTTGGGATGAAATAGAGCGTAGACTGTGAGCCAGGACTTCTCGTCCAACACCAACACCTGACCTCATAAATGCACTTCTGGAAGAATGGTCAAACATTCCCATAGACACTCCTAAACCTTGTGGACAGCCTTCTCAGAAGAGTTGGAGCTGTTATAGTTGCAAAGGGTGGGCCAAATTAATATTGAACCCTACAGACTAAGACTGGGATGTCATTAAAGTTCATGTGTGTGTGTGTGTAAAGGCAGACGTCCCAATACTTTAGGTAATATAGTGTATGATTACATCGGTGTGATTTAACTGCAAGTAGGACATCTGCAAATGCAAAAAAATAAGGGTCCATTCAGGCTTTGCATGCAGCACACCGGCGCTGCATTGCACCCCAATATACACGTCACTGTGAATGGTAAAATAGAATGGCATTGAACCACATGTGACCCATCTATGCGTTGTGGCATGCTGCCAAAATAAAAATGGGGCGTGATCATTTCTATGTGCGTAATCTCATACTCCCTATGGAGGAGAAAAGATTAATTGTTGATGATTTATATTTGTATCATTGTGGGATTGTAGGGAATCGATCGCTTAATGGCGTTACTTAAAATCTCTTTTTATGTAGTGAGCTCAACATAATAAAATAAAAGCACAAAGCACCTGTGTAGCCCCGGGGCTTCCTCTTATCACAGGGAGTATTAGTGATTGTTTTCCTGTATAGACATGCGTAGGAGACAAAACACCAATCACAGCAAAGCCTTCCACCTCCCCTCCAGGCTTGCACAGTTGTACCGGTGTCTTGCCGAGTTGGTTCCCTCTGGCGGATTGGTTCCTCTCTGTACTGCGAAGGCGCAACGCTTGCGCAGTACGAACGACTAGGCATCTTCCGGAAATTGACGAGCCTAAACAGATGTGAGTGAACTGTACACCGCGCACGCTCCCAATGATCGCGCTAATAATTATACACATATAAAAAAAATATATATAAAAACACATAACCCTTTTTGCATTTTCTCCCATACATTAAATCATTTTTTTTGTGAGTTCTTGTGATGAGTATGCTGGAAATTTCCAGTCCCCTCAGCAGTCGGAGCACCACTCGGGTGATTTATTTATGAGCAGTATCCTTGAGGTGTCTTGCCGAGTTGGTTCCGCCCCTTAGATAATAATAGACCCGCCCCTTAGATAGACTCCCCTTGCAGAGTATCGCGAGCACCGGGAGCGTGCGGCATCGTCTCGTACACCGCGTGCGCGGTGTACACTTCACTCGCATCTGTTTAGGTTCGTCAACTTTCGGAAATTTCGCTGCGCATGCGCAGTACAGATCTGCACTAATCCGCCAAGGGGAACCATCTCGGCAGAACACCGGCTCCTCTCCTGGACTGAAATGGCTTCCTCTGATTTCACTGCACACTGTGAGCTTCTCACAATGTGCATTAGAAGCTGCAGAAAGTCAGAGCCCCGCCTCAATTCCCAGCTGGAGGACTTCCGGTGTTCTGCCGGGAAAGTCCCCCCCCCCCCGGCGGATAATGTCCCCCTGTACTGCGTAGGCGCAGCGCTTGCGCAGTACGAACTACAACGGAGCCATCGAAAATAGCCAAAGCTGAACACCTGTGAGCCAGCTGTACACGGCACCTACGTTCCAACACTGTTGTAAGACACGACTTTGTAACGGGGCCCCTCGCGGGCTCGCTTCGCTCGCCACGCTTCGCTCGCCACGCTTCGGGCACAGCCTCGCTTCGCTCGCCACGCTTCGGGCACAGCCTCGCTTCGCTCGCCACGCTTCGGGCACAGCCTCGCTTCGCTCGGCATATTTATATTCTAACTCTATGTCCACTTGGATGGTGCGGCTTGAACCTGGACTCGGGGCAGAATGTAGTGCACAGGTGCCGTGTGGAGATGACGATCAGCTATTGCTCTTCGGAGACTTTTGGCGGCTCCGTAGTCGTTCGTACTGCGCAAGCGCTGCACCTGCGCAATACAGGGGGGGACATCATCCGCCGGGGGACCTTTTTCGGCAAGACACAGGCTTTATCTAGCTCTTTCCTCCCTCAGCATGACCACCCCTTTCATTGGGGGATTTCAGTTCTCGGCTTCACATGTGGGCAGGACCGGGACAAGGGGTGGTCAGGAGTGGCGGCTGCCCTGGGCACTGTGGTTTCATGTGAGGTTGGGGGGGGGGGGGGGGGGGGGTTTGCTGTGAAGAGATTGAGGGGGGGGGGATTTGTGGTGGGAGGGGCAATTTTGGGGGTGAGGCATGGGGTAAGAATTGCTAGGAGTGGGGATTTTTATTGGAAGGGGGGGTAAGAGGATGTGTGCTAGGAGGGGGGATTTGGGTGGGGGGGGTTGTGATAGAAGAGGTGATATGGTGAAAAGGGGGGGAGAATTGTTCTAGGAGGGGAATTTTTTATTTGAGGGAGGGGAATTTGTGCTAGGAGAGGACATTTTTATTTGGGGGAGGGGGATTTGTGCTAGGAGAGGACATTTAGGGGGTGGATTCTATTCCCGGCTGGGGGAGCCGGGGAAAGCCGTTCCCGCCAGGAGAAGACAGTGATTATTGCTTGCAGCCAGAGCCAGTGCTGCCGCTGAGCGAACTAGGCAGCTGCCTAGGGCGCAGCCACAGCCGCTGGTTTCCCTACTCTGCTGATGACAGGTCCTCTTTGCTCTCCTAATATAAGCCCTTGTTCACATTGGAGCCGCCCACCCCCCCCCCCCCCACCACGCTCACGGCCCCCTGATCTACATATGGGACGCATGGATTCCTATGGGGGGGGCGGTGTTTTTGTGAAGCACGTGATTAGAGCCAGAGGCACTAATAGGCTTCAAAAAAGGGTTGGCTCGGGGCGCAGAACACCACGCTCCAAGCCCATCCAGTTGTGTGACGATAGCGAATACATTTTCGATATTTTCACACTAAAGTTCTTCCCCTCCAATCAGGAGGCAGGTCATGAGACCTGTTTCCAGATTGGCCAAAGTGTCAGGCGATCCTATTGGATGCCTACCACTTAGGCGGAAGAGAGAGGAGATACGCGGTGCGGGGAGCCTCTGGAGGAGCAGACACTGGAGCCGCGGCCCGCACCCCGCTGCCTCCAGTACGGGAGGACCGTACTGGAGGACAGCCCGCCACCTAG
Organism: Lithobates sylvaticus; assembly: GCA_028564925.1. Lineage (NCBI taxonomy): Eukaryota > Metazoa > Chordata > Amphibia > Anura > Ranidae > Lithobates > Lithobates sylvaticus. Next base: position 59,352,058 of record CM053038.1, read on the forward strand.
ATCGGGTAATTGCCGCACCACCGGCCACCTAGGGTGGTGGGGGGGTGGTAGTGCCACATCGCAGGTTGCCCGGGGAGGGGGCGGCTGGTTGTTTGCCATACCCCAAAAGAAAAACCCACCAACCGCCACTGGTCAAATCGCATAACAAGTCGCACCCTATTGTTGGCAATGGCACTATTCAAATTGGTGCAACGCCGACTTTGCGGTGCCGCATCGATTTAAAAAAAATATGGTTCCTGCACGACTTTTGATGATTTTGGATGCGACTTGCATAGACATCTGTTCATGAAGCCGGGCAGATGTCTTCCAAGTCGCACCTGAAGTCGCACTGACATGCGTCTTTGAAATTGGCGCGGTAATAAATACCTGGAAGTGTTACACGGACACATCGCTGAGCATGAAAAGTCTGAATGCTCGGTCCACTTTAATAAGTTGGAATTGTGTATTTTTTGCCCAGCACCCTTTCTGTCCATCTGTATGGTATTTTTCCCGGTGTTCTATTTATAACACAAAATTATACAATTTTGCCACTTTGTAGAAAAATAATGATGTAAATGGTGTGCTGTCTGCGATGTGAGGGGACTGTCTGGTTCTATAAACGCCTCGCCGTGCGCCGCCCCGATGACCTCACAAAGCCTATAGATTGTCAGCAAACAAGACGTCTGTATGTATTTCCATGTCCATACATTCACCTGTATACTCAGCTGCCGTGTGATGTCATTGGACTCCTCCATTGAATCTTATCTCCAGGTGCTCAATGGTCAGAGGACAGACAGATGGAGAGATAATGGGGGACATTATATCCAGTGTGTGGAAAGACGACTCAAAACCATCCAATCACAAAGGAACAACTTTTTAGCTAAATTATCAAGGCTTGTTAAAGGGGCACCCGGGGACTCAGCACAGGGATGGTGAGAACCCCTCATAATGGGCACAGCAGGGGTACAGACCCGGGAACTCAGCACAGGGATGGTGGGAACCCATCGTAATGGGCACAGCAGGGGAACAGACCCAGGAACTCCGCACAGGGATGTTGAGAACCCCTCATAATGGGCACAGCAGGTGTACATACCCGGGAACTCAGCACAGGGATAGTGGGAACCCTCATAATGGGCACAGCAGGGGTACAGACCCGGGAACTCAGCACAGGGATGGAGGGAACCCCTCATAATGGGCACAGCAGGTGTACAGACCCGGGAACTCAGCACAGGGATGGAGGGAACCCCTCATAATGGGCACAGCAGGGGTACAGACCCGGGAACTCAGCTCAGGGATGGTGAGAACTCCTCATAATGGGCACAGCAGGGGTACAGACTCAGGAACTCAGCACAGGGATGTTGAGAACCCCTCATAATGGGCACAGCAGGGGTACAGACCCGGGAACTCAGCTCAGGGATGGTGAGAACTCCTCATAATGGGCACAGCAGGGGTACAGACCCAGGAACTCAGCACAGGGATGGAGGAAACCCCTCATAATGGGCACAGCAAGTGTGTAGACCCGGGAACTCAGCACAGGGATGGTGAGAACCCCCTCATAATGGGCACAGCAGGGGTACAGACCCAGGAACTCGGCACAGGGATGGAGAGAACCCCTCATAATGGGCACCGCAGGTGTACAGACCTGGGAACTCAGCACAGGGATGGTGTGAACCCCTCATAATGGGCACAGCAGGGGTACAGACCCAGGAACCCAGCACAGGGATGGTGTGAACCCCTCATAATGGGCACCGCAGGTGTACAGACCTGGGAACTCAGCACAGGGATGATGGGAACCCCTCATAATGGGCACCGCAGGTGTACAGACCCGGGAACTCAGCACAGGGCTGGTGAGAAACCTTCACAATGGGCACCACAGGTGTACAGACCCGGTAACTCAGCACAGGGATAGTAGGAACCTCTCGTAATGGGCACAGCAGGGGTACAGACCTGGGAACTCAGCACAGGGATGGTGAGAACCCCTCATAATGAGTTCTGTATAGGTTTCTGAAACCTGTGCGGGGTACGGCACAAAGACGGTCGGCTCTGCTATATTACACCATCTGATGAGAAAGACAAGGGGGGAGGGAAGGAAGATTTTATTACTATGGTGTGTGACATATCTTGTGGTTTTTGTCCTTTAGTTCTAGTTGATGTTTCCTGAGGAAAATATTTGCTTTTAATATAGCGGACAATGGGCCGTGCTCCTGAATAGTGTGTAAGAACAGAGCAGATGGTTTGTAAAATGCGCGGAACACGACGGCGTACATTGGAAGAACAGACGGGATTGTTGTAAGATCTGAGTCACATCGAATGTTCCGGATTGTCAGGATGGGCCAAAATTTAATTACTGAAGAGATGAAGATCGGCTACCCCGGATATTTTCACTCATAAAAAATGCAATTTGGTCTTTAAATGTCTGCTATGGGCCTTATTTCACAATAACTTTGTAATTATCTAAGTCAGCAAATTAATACTTTATTTAATTTTTTTTTATTTTTTTTCAGACAATTATGACTTTCATTTGGTGATATTGTTTTTATGCAATCCATAAACAAAATAAATTGACAAAACTAAAAAAAAAAAAAAAATAGAAAAAAAATTATTCTTTTTTTTTTAAATAAATATTGTTAATGTAGATAAAAAGTATAACTTTTCTTTTATAATAGACACTACAATTATGATACAAAGCACTACAAAAATTGGCCTTTTTTTTTTTTTATTTTTTTATTTTTATTATTTTGCACTCTTTATTTATTTTTATTTTTTTAAATGCAACACTTAAAAAATGAACAAAATTATCAAACATGTAAAAAAAAGTTTAGCTATTCATGGGGTACAAAATGAGAAATAAAAAAAATAAAATTTAAAATAAGGGCAGAAGAGGAAGAAGGAGTTAATCAGGGTAAACTAAGGAACATTAAGATTAAAGAGTATCTATCTGAGGGGCAAAACGTAAAATCATTATCTTAATTTCCAGTTCCACATTGATTTTTAGTTATTTCTAACCTTCTCCTATTAATCTGAACAATCTTGAAGTTATTACATATACTTTGTGAAGATCCGCACTCATTTACTTCCTTGAATTCTGTGGCACGTAGTCACTATGCCCTGTGGGTAGGCACTATGCCCTGTGGGTAGGCACTATGCCCTGTGGGTAGTCACTATGCCCTGTGAGTAGGCACTGCCGTGTCACACATTTCACAGAACCTGCCTTCTGAACTTCCAGAGGTGCTGAGAGGAGTTTTAGGAGGCGGAGTCAGTAAAGGTATCACTGTATACAGGCAGCAAGGTACCATGGGGCATGTAGTCCTTAAGAAAATGAGAAGCTGCAAAGCATGCAGGGAATTCAGGAAATTGTGGAAAGAGATAGCTAGGTTGCTTTTACTGCCATCATCTGAAAAAGGACCCTCATCCTATTAATCTGCAGATAAATGAAACCGAGAGAATACAAAAGTAACATTATATCGCTCCATCTAAATCTGATCAATGTTTATAAACAATGTTACTTTGTGTTTCTCTATAGTCCTGTTCATATATAGTGTAGCGGGAATGAGCATTTCTGCTCGCTGTTTTGTGTGTGCGTGATTTTCATGCGATTGGGCATGATGTGCATAGGGCAGCAGCATCTCATTCACTTGAATTTGCTCTATGAGCATTTGTCACACAAAAGAAGCTCATGCACCTTTTTTTGCCATGAGCTTCACGCAATTTTCCACCTTACAATCTCGGCCAAAGCACACCGCGTTTGGCTTTCCATTAAGAATAATGGCACCCAATTGTACGTTGTGTATTTTTTCATGATTTGGAATTGCTGGCAGAATCTCAGTGACTCTGCCAGCAATTCGTATCTCTCTATCTCCCATCTGATCAATGTTTATAAAACAATGTTACTTTGTATCTCTCTATCTGATCAATGTTTATAAACAATGTTACTTTGTATCTCTCTATCTCCTGTCTAAATAAATACTGAATTAGGTCTGTTTTTTATTTATTTTTATTTTTTTTTTAAAGAGGGAGGCTCACAAAATATATATTTTTTTAAAAGTCAGCAGCTACAAATACTGCAGCTGCTGACTTTTATAATAAGGACACTTACCTGTCCCAGGGTCCAGCGATGTCGGCACGGATGCTGCCGTCGCTATCTTCGGTATGGGAATCGGGAAGTGAAGCGTTGCGGCTTCACTTCCTGGTTCCCTACTGCGCATGCGCGAGTCTCGCAGCGCAATGAGAATGGTCCCTGCTGTCTCTGGAAACCCGTGTGTGTCCCAGCAGACAGCGCGGCGGGACAGGAAGAGGCATAGACTCCCGTGGGAGTCTATGCCAGAAGTGGGTGCAAATACCTGTCTTAGGCCCCTTTCACACTGGGGCGTTTTTCAGGCGGTACAGCGCTAAAAATAGCGCCAGAAAAAATCCTGCCCCATTCACTCCAGTGTGAAAGCCGGCGGGCTTTCACACTGGAGCGGTGCGCTAGCAGGACGGCAAAAAAAGTCCTGCTAGCAGCATCTTTGGAGCGGTGTATTTACCGCTCCTATACCGCTCCTTACCATTGATTTGAATGGGAAACCGCGGTAAAACCGCGGCAATAGCGCCGCTCTGCGGGGGTCTTTAACCCTTTTTCGGCCGCTCGCGGGGGTTTAAAACCGCACCGCGAGCGGCCGAACACCGCAGTTAAAATGACGGTAAAGCAGTGCTAAATATAGCGCTGCTTTACCGTCACCGCGGCTCCCCGTCCCAGTGTGAAAGGGGCCTTAGACAGGTATCTGCACCCCCCTCCCCCTGAAAGGTGCCAAATGTGACACCGGAGGGGGGGAGGGTTCCGAAAAGCGGAGGTTCCATTTTTGTGTGAACCTCTGCTTTAAGCAGTAGCTGTAAGGCCCCTTTCACACATGCGGACCGTTCACATCCGCCTGTCAGTTTTTTCAGGTGGATCTTAACGGTCGCTCCCTATGGAGCGTCGGATGTCAGCGGTGACATGTCCGCTGACATCCGATCCGATCCGCCCCGATCCGCAAAATCCAGATGGATGGATGTCCTATTTTCCATCCGTCTGGCGGATCGGATGAAAACAGACAGGCGGTCCATAATCATCCGATCCCCCCATAGGGGAGAGCGGACACTCTGACAGGTCACAGAGTGCAGAGACTGACTTGTCATCCGCCGGCTCAGCAGGCATCAATAGAGCGATCCCCACTAAGCAAGCGGAGTAGTAAAAACAGACAGCCCCGTGTGAAAGGGACCTAATAGCTGCTGTATTTACACAGAATTCCATGTCTATCTTTTTCCTGGGAATTGCTGGCAAATGCAGAATGTACTACACATGTCCTGTGTACCCCAAAATCTTTTTTTTGGGGGGGTGTATGGCACATCTAGACTCTCTAACTGGTAAAAGCTGATCTCTCACCTTCCCTTCAGTCTTGCACAGTTGTACCGGCTCTTCTCCTGGACTGAAATGGCTTCCTCTGATTTCTCTGCACACTGTGAGCTTCTCACAATGTGCATTAGAAGCTGCAGGAAGTCAGACAGAGCCCTGCCTCATTTCCTGGCTGGAGGACGTCCAGCATCCTCTAGCCCAGGGGTCTCAAACTGGTGGCCCTCCAGCTGTTGTGAAACTACAAGTCCCATCGTGCCTCTGCCTGTGGGAGTCATGCTTGTAATGGTCAGCCTTGCAATGCTTCATGGGATTTGTAGTTTTGCAACAGCTGGAGGGCCGCTAGTTTGAGACCCCTGCTCTAGCCCTTTCCTCGCTGGTCCGCAACTTTCACATTTCGAATTTCAGTTCTATCAATGCTGGAGGCTCTGCATGCAAATTTAGCCTGCCTAGGAACACCCTTGCCTCCAGACTGACACCCACTCCTTTAGATATTTGCATAACTCCTCCCAAGGGCCAGCCCACTGCTTACATCAGAACAGGGGGTTATTGGGAGGAGTATGGAGGCAGGGTACAGCCCCCACCGCTGCCCCCCCTACCAGCCATGATCTGCCTGCATTGCATTAGGAATGATAGAGACCCAGCGATGAGCTTAAAATAAGTCATATAATGAAAACGGAAAGGTTCATTTCAAAATGTTGTTAGCATTAAAAAGCGAGAAAGAAGAAAAAAAAAAATAGGCAGATTAAACTTCAGGTATAAAAATGTAACTACATGTCTGAGCGGTTTGGCTTCCGAGCAGCAGAGTTGTAATAATGATACGCGGTATAATGCGGCTTTTATTAATGAACACAAGAGATTTTGTAGCCGCTACAGAATCGCTCTCGGTATTGTGAGAGGGATCAGAGAGATCTGTGTCTGGATACAATACTTCTCTCTTCACCGACTATTAGATGGTGTGACAGAAGTCTGCGTTGGATATTACGAGGATCTACTGAAGCTGGCGATTCTGTGGGCGACAAATCTGTGGAATCGCCGTGACACAGATATTTCATTGGAGACAATTCTATCTTAGAAATACAATGTTAATGGAAGTGATTGTGCAGCTGCAGCAAAGTTGCTGGAGGGATAGGGAAGGATTTAAGAACAGATGCATGAACAGTGCTGATTACATTATTATTATATTGTCCTAAAAGGTTACAGTTCCTGAGGGCCACACCTGACCAGAGATGGGCAGATATATTCCCATTGATCCTGGGAACCTGGGATCCTTGAAAATGCATTTTTTTTTTTATTAGCTTACATGTTCTTAAATTTTGTAAGGGTTTTTTTTTTTAAAAACAGAGTATTCAAAGAAAGAAACCTATTGCTTTGTTTACCTATTTCCATGAAGCAAATTTTTCAATGGGTTCAAAAAGTATTCCCTTAATGTTTTCTCCAAGAAAATCCTTTGCAGGAAAATATTAAAAAGTAGAGGTACCCCCCCCCCCCCCCCTCGCCCCATTCCAATCACCACTTGTCTCCACTCCCTACCCACCTCTGAGCACTGTCCCTTGGTTCCTCCCCTACCCACCTCTGAGCTCTGTCCCTTGGTTCCACCCCCTCCCAACCTCTGAACTCTGTCCCTTGGTTCCACCCCCTGCTCACGTCTGAGCTCTGTCCCTTGGTTCCACCCCCTACCCACCTCTGAGCACTGTCCCTTGGTTCCATCCCCTACCCACCTCTGAGCACTGTCCCTTGGTTCCACCCCTACCCACCTCTGAGCACTGTCCCTTGGTTCCACCCCCTGCTCACATCTGAGCTCTGTCCCCTGGTTCCACCCCTACCCACCTCTGAGCACTGTCCCTTGGTTCCACCCCCTGCTCACGTCTGAGCTCTGTCCCTTGGTTCCACCCCCTGCTCACATCTGACCTCTGTCCCTTGGTTCCACCCCTACCCACCTCTGAGCACTGTCCCTTGGTTCCACCCCCTGCTCACGTCTGAGCTCTGTCCCTTGGTTCCATCCCCTACCCACCTCTGAGCACTGTCCCTTGGTTCCACCTCCTACCCACCTCTGAACTCTGTCCCTTGGTTCCACCCCTACCCACCTCTGAGCACTGTCCCTTGGTTCCACCTCTGAGCACTGTCCCTTGGTTCCACCCCCTGCTCACGTCTGAGCTCTGTCCCTTGGTTCCATCCCCTACCCACCTCTGAGCACTGTCCCTTGGTTCCACCTCCTACCCATCTCTAAGGCTCTGTCCCTTGGTTCCAACCCCTACCCACCTCTGAACTCTGTCCCTTGGTTCCACCCCCTACCCACCTCTGATCACTGCCCCTTGGTTCCACCCCCTGCCCACGTCTGAGCTCTGTCCCTTGGTTCCACCCCTACCCACCTCTGATCACTGTCCCTTGGTTCCACCCCCTGCCCACGTCTGAGCTCTGTCCCTTGGTTCCATCCCCTACCCACCTCTGAGCACTGTCCCTTGGTTCCATCCCCTACCCACCTCTGAGCACTGTCCCTTGGTTCCACCTCCTACCCATCTCTAAGGCTCTGTCCCTTGGTTCCAACCCCTACCCACCTCTGAGCTCTGTCCCTTGGTTCCACCCCCTACCCACCTCTGAGCTCTGTCCCTTGGTTCCAACCCCTACCCACCTCTGAACTCTGTCCCTTGGTTCCACCCCCTACCCACCTCTGATCACTGTCCCTTGGTTCCACCCCCTGCACACGTCTGAGCTCTGTCCCTTGGTTCCACCCCCTACCCACCTCTGATCACTGTCCCTTGGTTCCACTCCTACCCACCTCTGAACTCTGTCCCTTGGTTCCACCCCCTACCCACCTCTGAGCTCTGTCCCTTGGTTCCACCCCCTACCCACCTCTGAGCTCTGTCCCTTGGTTCCACCCCCTACCCACCTCCGAGCATTGTCCCTTGGTTCCACCCCCTGCCCACACGATCAAGCCTTGATGCGTTTCAGCCAATAGGAAAGGCTGTCATTCTGATGACAGCCTTTCCTATTGGATGAAACGCATCTGGACTTGATCATGTCATCACAACACAATGGCAACTGTTTACAGATTATTCACTTTCTTTGGCGCAAGGTTCTTTTGTTTAAACGATAGACTCCCCCCTCAACAGTAGATCTTTCCAGGCAACAATTGACCCCCAGGAACAACAGCAATAAACCTCCCCAGCAAGAATAGATCCACCTCAGCAACAATAGACCCCTGCCAGCAACTTGGATCTCCCAGCTGCCAGCATTAATAGACCCTCCTACAGTGCCTTGAAAAAGTATGTTACATAGTCCTGACCTCTTCACTCTATACAGTGGCTTGAAAAAGTATTCATACCCCTTCACATTTTGTCATGTTACAACCAAAAACGTAAATGTATTTTATTGGGGGATTTTATGTGATAGACCAACACAAAGTGGCACATAATTGTGAAGTGGAAGGAAAATTATAAATGGTTTTTAAATTTTTTTACAAATAAATATGTGAAAAGTGTGGTGTACGTTTTGTATAGCGCCCCCCTGAGTCAATACTTTGTAGAACCGCCTTTCATTGCAATTACAGCTGCAAGTCTTTTTGGGGATGTCTCTACCAGCTTTGCACATCTAGAGAGGGACATTTTTGCCCATTCTTCTTTGCAAAATATCTCAAGCTCTGTCAGATTGGATGGAGAGCGTCTGTGAACAGCAATTTTCAAGTCTTGCCACAGATTCTCAATTGGATTTAGGTCTGGACTTTGACTGGGCCATTCTAACACATGAATATGCTTTGATCTAAACCATTCCATTGTAGCTCTGGCTGTATGTTTAGGGTCGTTGTCCTACTGGAAGGTGAACCTCCGCCAAAGTCTCAAGTCTTTTGCAGACTCTAACGGGTTGTATTTTAAGATTGTCCTGTATTTGGCTCCATCCATCTTTCCATCAACTCTGACCAGCTTCCCTGTCCCTGCTGAAGAAAAACATCCTCACAACATGATATTGCCACCACCATGTTTCACAGTGGCGTGTTCAGGGTGAGGTGCAGTGTTAGTTTTCCGCCACACATAGCGTTTTGCTTTTAGGCCAAAAAGTTCAATTTTGGTCTCATCTGATCAGAGCACCTTCTTCCACATGTTTGTTGTGTCCCCCACATGGCTTCTCACAAACTTCTTATGGTTTTCTTTCAACAATGTCTCTATTTTTGCCACTATTCCATAAAGGTCAGATTTGTGGAGAGCACGACTAATAGTTGTCCTGTGGACAGATTCTCCCACCTGAGCTGTGGATCTCTGCAGCTCCTCCAGAGTTACCATGGACCTCTTGGCTGCTTCTCTGATGAATACTCTCCTTGCCCGGCCGGTCAGTTTAGGTGGACGGTCATGTCTTGGTAAGTTTGCAGTTGTGCCATACTCTTTCCATTTTCGGATGATGGATTGAACAGAGCTCCGTGAGATGTTCAAAGCTTGGGATATTTGTTCATAACCTAACCCTGCTTTATACTTCTCCACAACTTTATCCCTGACCTGTCTGGTGTGTTCCTTGGCCGTCATGATGCTGTTTGTTCACTAAGGTTCTCCAACAAACCTCTGAGGGCTTCACAGAACAGCTGTATTTATACTGAGATTAAATTACACACAGGTGGACTCTATTTACTAATTAGGTGACTTCTGAAGGCAATTTGTTAGATTTTAGTTGGGGGTATCAGAGTAAAGGGGGCTGAATACAAATGCAGGCCCCACTTTTCACATATTTATTTGTAAAAAAAAATTGAAAATGTATTTTATCATTTTCCTTCCACTTCACAATTATGTGCCACTTTTGTGTTGGTCTATCACATAAAATCCCAATAAAATACATTTAAATACATTTTTTTTTGGTTGTAACATGACAAAATGTGTTCCGTACAATTTCCACCTTCATACTGTATATAAGAGGGATCCGGCATAGTAATAAAGGTAGAAGGTTTTTACTTTTTCAAGGCACTGTATTCACAGCCTCGCTGCGCTCGCCATATTTTTGTTCTGACTCTATGTCCACTTGGATGGTGGGGCTCGAACCTGGACATAGGTTAGAATGTAGTGCGCAGGTGCCGTGTACAGCTGACTGTCTGTGTTCAGCTTCGGCTATTTTCGGAAACTCTGTTGGGCTTCATTGTGCTTCGTACTGCGCAAGCGCAGCGCCAGCGCAGTACAGGGGGGTCCTTTTCCGCCGGGGGAACTTTCTCGGCAGGACACTGGGACTGTGGGGACTATTGTATTGAGGCCAGCCGCCGGGGACATTCGAATAGGAAAGTTCTCTTCCTCATTTGTATTATTTGATTTATTTGTAATTATCTTTAGTCAGGGCCATGTAAAGTGTAGATGGGTGATGGCTGCTTGTCACATCCTCCATGTTTCTTTTCTTGTTGGGCGCCAAGCAAGGGTCACATGAGAGGCCTACCCTGGGGTGGGTTCTTCTGGGCTATGCTTGGTACCTTCTACAGGGCCACTTTACCACACATGGGGAACCTTGTTTCATCTTCATCAATGCCCCGGGACAAGGCTGAGGCCTCTGTAGGGGAATACTCGACCTTAAGGCAGGCCTCTATTCTCAGAGATGGATGTACACCATGTACAACTGCACCAGAACTGTTCTTCAGTCAACTCTCGGTTCCCATGCCAATGTACACCTTCTCTGTAATGTGCATTTAGGAGGGACATACTGAGCTCATTCCATATCCACCAGACCAGTGTTTTCCACTACTACTTCCCAGTAGCGAAGTGGGCTCCACATTTACAATTAACTTCGCTCTTGAACAGTGGCGGCTTGTGGGTTTTGTTTGGTGGGGGGGGCATCTCAAATCACCCCCATTCCGCCCCCTTGTCTGCCGGTCGGTCCACCGGCACTTACCCCATCTAGGGGAATGGCATCGACGGGTATCGAGTATCTGGGGAGCAGCGGCTGGGATCGGGCATTCCGAGGAGCGGCCGGGATCGGGCATTCCGAGGAGCGGCCGGGATCGGGCATTCCGAGGAGCGTCCGGTATCGGGCATTCCGAGGAGCGTCCGGTATCGGGCATTCCGAGGAGCGTCCGGTATCGGGCATTCCGAGGAGCGCCTGGGATCTGGCATTCCGAGGAGCGGCTGGGATCGGGCATTCCGAGGAGAGGCCGGGATCGGGCATTCCGAGGAGCGGCTGAGCGGCGGGGATCGGGCACCAAGCAGCGGCGGGGATCAGGCAACCAGGCATCGGCCAGCAGCTCTTTTCCTCCTCACTTCTGCCGTGCGTCTCCTCCCCTCCTCCTAGGCGTCAAATAGGATTGCCTGTATTTCAGCCAATCAGGTGACGAGCATCAGACCCGCTTCCCGATTGGCCAAGAGATCAGTGTTGCAACAGCAAAAATAGATTTATGCTAGGAGGGGGGATTTGGGCTAGGTAGGACATTTGGGGAGATTTGTGCTAGGAGGAGGGATTTGGAGAGAGATTTTTGCTTGGGGGAGATGATTTTTTTTTTTTGACTTGGGACTTTTTTTTTTTTTGCTTGGGGTGGGGTTATGAGATTTTTGCTTGGGGGGGGGGGGTTATATTATGGGGGGCGGGGAGATGTGCTGGAAGGAGGAATTTGTGCTCAGAGGAAACATTTAGGGGAGAGAGGAATTTGTGCTAGTGGAGGGGGGGGGGGAGTAGGATATTTTGTGGAGGGGGGATTTGGGCTAGGTAGGACACTTGAGGAGATTTGTGCTAGGAGGGGGAATTGAGGAGAGATTTTTGCTGGGGGGGATGATATTTTGTGTGATGTGGAGGGATTTCGACTAGGTAGAACACTTGGAAAGATTTGTGTTAGGAGGGGGGATTTGGGCTAGGTAGAACACTTGGGGAGATTAGTGCTAGGAGGGGTGATTGGGGGAGAGATTTTTGCTTGGGAGTGTTTTTTTGGGGGGGGGGGGGGGGCTGGGAGGAAAAATTTGGGGGAGAGAGGATTTGTGCTAGTGGGGGGGGGGTGTTTTCGTGTTGGAGGGGGGAATTTGGGCTAAGTAGAACAATTGGGGAGATTTGTGTTAGGAGGGGGAATTGGGGAGAGATTTTTTTTTGGGGGGGGTGGTTGTGCTGGTGGGAGGAGCTGTGCTAGGAGGGGTGATTTTTTGGGGAAGGGGGGTGATATTTGTGCCAGAAGAGGGGGGGTTGGGGGCGGGGTTTGTTCTGGGAGGAGGGGACATTTTTATGTTTGGGGGAGAGTGGATCTCTGGCCCGAACCTATTCATTTTACAACAATTGTTTTAATACATCCCTCACCTGCGGCTCTGGCACAGCGTACGGTACGTTGCCGGCTACGGTAATAACGCATCAAAATAAGGAGCACCGAATTGTGGTAAATCGCCAATTTACTGCATTTTACCGTAAGGCGAGAATGGGGGGGCCTCCGAGGAAAGGCATTTTGCACTTTCTAGCGGAGGGCGGGGGAGGGGGTTGATTATGGAGAATGAGATTAAAGTTGGAGTTGTCTTTATAGCTCGGATAATAGATTCCTCTCCGTATAATCAGACTCCATTCTGTCAGAAATGAACGTTGCCTGGTAACCCGGCGGAGTTCTCGGTATCGCCGCCGCATATTATCAAGGCTGATAGAGGCTGTGATTACATATTGTATCCCCGCAGCCCCGTCCACTTCTTTTCTGCAGGTCATCAGCCAATAAGCTGCTAGAGCCGGGAGACCCCCCCCCCCCCCCCGAATCATTCACCTGCCGGCTACGTGCGCAGAAACTCGAATCCTCATCCCTGTGTATTGCTATTCAGACTGATAAAGCACCCCGTGTATCAAACATTTGCTGTTCTTTCATGTCTTTTTTGGTCTTGTATTGAACTGCATAATTTTTCTGTAGTATTCTGACATCTAGTGGCAGTTTTGGGCCACTGCAATTTGTTTACTAATGTGATTTTTGCTATGTTTCTCCGTCTCCCCCTCCTGTTTAGTGCTAGTCAATTCAGTCCTAGCTAAACCCTCCAGCTTCCTTCCTTGTTTCCTCAGTCAGCGTTAGTACTTAAAGCGGACCTTCAGTCCTATTATTTCAACTTTCCATCTATTAAATCTTCTATCAGTCACTTATTGATATTTTTTGACAGCACTGTATATTTATATTTTAATATTAAATCTTCTGCCCTTCTTGTTTTAACTTTGGATAGTAAAACTATTTTTTTTTCTGCCAGTAAATCCCTTATACAGCCCACTTCCTGTTTCTTGTCTGGTCATTAGCCTAGGCTTATGACATCATGCACCTCTCGTGAGAGTTTGCCAGGAAGGGAGGGGGGGTGAGTCATAAGAGGGCCAATGAGAGCTGCAGAGCTGGAGGTGTGCATCTGTGTAAATTCAGGAAGTGAACAGGCAGCAGCTTCAGTTGCCCACAGTTAAAATAGCTGCAGCCAGACTCAGTGGAGGGAGATTTCTGCAGCATATTTGGCACGTACAGAATCACAGTATGTATAAAATATGCTAAGTGCTTGGAGGGAAGCTTCAGAATGGCAAAGATGTTTTTATTACAAATTATGTGAGCAGACTGCAGTTCCTCTTTGAAGTGGTTGTAAGAGGCATAGCTCCCAACTGTCCCTGATCTGGAGGGACTATCCCTGACTTGGAACAAAGTCCCTCTGTCCTTCTTTCAGGGCCACTGATAAGGCAGTACAGCCAGCCCTCCTGTACTGGGCCCAGGGCCCTATCAGTTGAAAAGGGGGTGGCCTGTCCATTAAGGGCACATGGGGAGCCCCCCTATCTATGTGTCCGGCACCCCATGCAGGACAACGGACGCATTGAAACGGGTTCAAAATAGGGTGGGCTCAGGACACAGAGCATTGCAAACCGAGCCCACCCAGTTGTGTTACAATAGCAAATTAATATTTGCTATTGTAACACTGATCCTCCTCCCGGCCAATCAGGAAGCAGGCCTTGACCCATCACCCGATTGGCTGAAACAACAGGCGATCCTATTGGACGCCTAGGAGGAGGGGAAAGATACGTGCGGCGAAAGCTGCTGTCATGGAGGGAACGGCACAGGAGCCGCTGCCTGCCAACTGCCACCTAGATGGGGCAAGTGCCGAACCGACTGGCAGGGGGGGGGGATTAAGTTGGCAACCCCACTGGCGGCTGGGGTTTGTTTTTGTTTTTTTTGTTTTTTTGGGGGGGGGGGGGGGAACAACCACCTCAAACCCCAACTGCCAGGGGGCCCAGTAGGGATGGCTGCCACCTCATCCCTTTAAACCTGAACACATATTAATTACACAGGTTCCGTGGCTGATGACGGTGGTAATTAAACTCACTTGGTGCCTTATCTGCATTAAATTAGCCTCAGAACCTGTGTAATTCATATTTGATCGGGTGTAAAGGGATGAGGTGGCAACCCTAGGGGCCCGGGCACCTGCAGAACAGGAGGGCCGGCTGTACTGTCTTATTGCAGACACCAATCCTATTCTGCCTCCCCGTGTAGTGCTGCCAGATTCTCCTCCCTTTTCTCCCTCTGCACTGCAGGGGGATTGGTTCTAGCACATACTTCCATCTGTCCAGGCCGCCCCCCGTGTGCCCCTTTCCCCCGCCAGCGCTTCCACCATCCCTCCTTTTCACTCCTGCCGGAAGCTGCTGCTGTTCCCAGTACAGAGGAACACCGATCGGACTCCTCCCCTTGTGAGTCCCCCCCCCCTACAGCTAGAATCACTCCCTAGGAAACATAATTAACCCCTTGATCACCCCCTAGTGTTAACCCCTTCCTTCGCTGTATAAATGTGAATGGTCCCAAAAATGTGTCACAAGTGTCCGATTATGTCTGCCGCAATATCGCAGTCATGATAAAAAAATCGCAGATCGCCGCCATTACTAGTAAAAAAAAAAAAAATAATAATAATAATAAAAAACTATGTAGAAGAATACATATCAGCCTAAACCAGGGGAAAAAATAAAAAAAAAAAATGGATATTTATCATAGCATAATATTGTATTTTTTTTTTTACAAACTTGTTACTCTTCTTTTGTTTATAGCGCAAAAAATAAAAACCGCAGAGGTGATCAAATACCACTAAAAGAAAGCTCTATTTGTGGGAAAAAAATGATAATTTAATTTGGGTACAGTGTTATATGACCGCGCAATTGTCATTCAAAGTGTGCCAGCGCTGAAAAATGGCTTGGGCAGCAAGGGGGTGAAAGTGCCCGGTATTGAAGTGGTTAAAGAAGAAGTAAACCTTGCCAATTTTTCCATGAAGATTTAGGAGATTTACCCTTGTTATAGGCTTGCCTGTAGGTACAAGTCTACAGAATGGCTTTACTTCCTCTTTAAAAATCTCCATAGGCAGGCCCGGATTTACTCCCTTTTCAGGTTACCTGTTTAGAGTTACAGAGGAGGTCTAGTGCTAGAATTATTGCTCTCAGTATAACGTTTGCGACGATACCTCACGTGTTATGTGAATGTCGTTTTACATATGCGGGCGCGACCCGGGTATGTGTTCGCTTCTGTATGTGGGGACTGGGGCGCTTTAGATTTCTTTCTTCTTTTTTTATTTTTTTTTTATTTAGTTTTAACTTTTTTCAATTTTTACTCTGTCTCTTTATTTATTTATTTTCGTCACGTTTATCCCTATTACAAGAAATGTAAACCTCCCTTGTAATAGGACTAAGGCATGACAGGTCCTCTTTATGGAGATATCTCCTCTACCCTGGAAATCCTGAGATGAAAAAAATAATTGATCTCTGCTTTCCAGGGGAAAAGAATGTCAGCGTTTGCATCTACCAGAGCTGGAAGTGATGTCATAATGTCACATCCGACCTCCCAGGGTCATAGAGATGGCCGGCGGCCACGTATTTTTTTTATGCTTCAACCTGCACTTGGTGAAAGGTGCTCTTTAAAGTGTTGATTTATTGTTTCTGCTGCCATTTTTTTGTACCTGTGTTTCCTATGATCTAATCCAGTGGCCCCCTAACTGTGACAGATGTGCCAGATGCAGCACTTTTTTCTTTCTTTTTGTTAGCCCTTGGGGCACAATTTCCTTCACTAATACCAACAATGGGGCACAATTCCTCCCAATGACCCAATGATACCAACAATGGGGAAAAATGACACCAATGATGCAGTATGAATCCTCCCAATGATGGGGCATTATTCCCCCCACTGACACCAATGATGGGGCACTATTCCTCCCACTGACACCAATGATGGGGCACTATTCCTCCCACTGACACCAATGATGGGGCACTATTCCTCCCACTGACACCAACGATGGGGCACTATTCCTCCCACTGACACCAATGATGGGGCACTATTCCTCCCACTGACACCAATGATGGGGCACTATTCCTCCCACTGACACCAATGATGGGGCGCTATTCCTCCCACTGACACCAACGATGGGGCACTATTCATCACACTGATACCAATGATGGGGCACTATTCCTCCCACTGATACCAATGATGGGACACTATTCCTCCCACTGATACCAATGATGGGGCACTATTCATCCCACTGATACCAACGATGGGACACTATCCCCCCCCCCACTGATACCAATGATGGGACACTATTCCTCCCACTGATACCAATGATGGGGCACTATTCCTCCACTGATACCAATGATGGGGCACTATTCCTCCCACTGATGGGGCACTATTCCTCCCACTGATACCAATGATGGGGCACTATTCCTCCCACTGACACCAATGATGGGGCACTAGTCCTCCCACTGACACCAATGATGGGGCACTAGTCCTCCCACTGATACCAATGATGGGGCACTAGTCCTCCCACTGATACCAATGATGGGGCACTAGTCCTCCCACTGATACCAATGATGTGGCACTATTCCTTCCACTGATACCAATGATGTGGCACTATTCCTCCCACTGATATCAATGATGGGGCACTAGTCCTCCCACTGATATCAATGATGGGGCTCTAGTCCTCCCACTGATACCAATGATGGGGCACTATTCCTCCCTCTGGCACCAATGATGGGGCATTGTTTTTTGCTTCTGATGTCAGGACCTTTTCTACTCTTAATGGCCACAATTTGCCCCCCCCCCCCCCCTAAGATCCGAAATACAGTAATCCAATTCACTTAGCAAAAAGGCAGCAAAATAGTTTTACAGCCGCCCTAACTGAAGAGTGAGTGTTGCGGTAGGATCTAAGCAGACATGGTGTGCCATCGTGTTGGGAAATAGTATTTTATGTTACTTTTTATTTTAAAAATGGCCAAAGCGACGTTTGCACTTGCCATAGCTTACATTTGATAATGGTGTCCCTTTTTTCGTCTCTCTCTATGAGACTTCTGTGATAACAAATTCATTCACAGATTCCTCGGCGTACGGCGAGCAAAGAAATAGATTCTGAATTAACTGTCTGGACAATAAAACCTCCTGACTCAATCTGATTTACCTTGATTTGTTCTCTGTCCTCGGGGTCCCCTGTCAGCCGGCAACAACTAAATGATGGCGTCGTTAATGAATGTGTACAGCTTTATGGGATAGGCTCAGGGCCAGCCGTGGACCCATAGAAGATGTAGATTACAGTCAGTAAATTGTTGGTTCTCCGCTGGTTTCCTGCTATGGTTGATCATGAATCTCCTTTATATCTAAGAAGTCTGGAAGAGTATTATCCTCTTCTCTAAATCTTATGCAGAAACAGGCAGCTATTGGTTATATAGCCCAGCTAAAGTCTCACACTTATTTGTCCATTTATAGCCCTGAACCGTCACGTGTGATTGATTTTTGCTTGGAATTGCATCAAAAAAATGTTTTATTTCAGTGGAAATTCTGTTCCCTGTCCTCACCTGCAGTGCTCTGTGCGGGCTGATGTCATCGCCCTCTAGTGAATGGATAGGCTGCATTCTCAGTGATGTCGCCACTTTCTAGTGAATGGATAGGCTGCATTCTCAGTGATGTCACCGCCCTCTACTGAATGGATAGGCTGCATTCTCAGTGATGTCACCGCCCTCTAATGAATGGATAGGCTGTATATTAAGTGATGTCACTGCCCTCTAGAGAATTGATAGGCTGCATTCTCAGTGATGTCACCGCCCTCTAGTGAATGGATAGACTGCATTCTCAGTGATGTCACCGGTCTCTAGTGAATGGATAGGCTGCATTCTCAGTGATGTCACCACTTTCTAGTGAATGGATAGGCTGCATTCTCAGTGATGTCACTGCCCTCTACTGAATGGATAGGCTGCATTCTCAGTGATGTCACCGCCCTCTAATGAATGGATAGGCTGTATATTAAGTGATGTCACTGCCCTCTAGAGAATTGATAGGCTGCATTCTCAGTGATGTCACCGCCCTCTAGTGAATGGATAGACTGCATTCTCAGTGATGTCACCGGTCTCTAGTGATTGGATGGGCTGCATTCTCAGTGATGTCACTGCTCTCTAGAGAATGGATAGGCTGCATTCTCAGTGATGTCACCGGTCTCTAGCGAATGGATAGGGTACTATAAGAAATGATCAGATTTGACTTACCTCCTAGGGGCAGAAAGCATTTCTCACTCTTTTTCAGGGTTGCTTTGTTGCTGGAGTTCTACATCATTAAACAACAAATGTGCTTAACAGTGCATCATTGTTATCTAAAAAAAATTATAACGAGAATGGAGTAATTATATGATGTTAAAGGAGCTGACCTCAATTCTGGTCAGGGTACTGGAACAATGCCTGGACACAAAGGTTCCAATTGGTCTTGGGTTGACAAATTGTTGCCTTTCTGGTTTAAGCGCTCAACCAGCCCCAGACCATGACACTCCCCCCACCATGTTTGACTGTAGACACTTGTCTTTGTACTCCTAACCTGATTGCTGCCACACTTGCTTGACACCATCTGAACCAAATAAGTTTATCTTGGTCTCATCAGACCACAGGACATGGTTCCAGTAATCCATGCATGCCCTTAGTCTACTTGTCTTTAGTTTGTGGGCTTTCTTGTTCATCATCTTTAGAAGAGGCTTTGTTCTGGGATGACAGCCATGCAGATCAATTTGATGCAGTGTGCGGCGTATGGTCTGAGCACTGACAGGCTGACCCCCCCACCCCTTCAACCTTTGCAGCAATGCTGGCAGCACTCATATGTATATTTCCCAAAGACAACCTCTGGATATGATGCTGAGCACGTGTACTCAACTTCTTTGGTCTACCATGGCGAGGCCTGTTCTGAGTGGAACCTGTCCTATTAAACCGCTGTATGGTCTTGGCCACCGTGCCCCAGCTCAGTTTCAGGGTCTTGGTAATCTTCTTATAGCCTAGGCCATCTTTATTTAGAGCAACAGTTCTTTTTTTCAGATACTCAGAGAGTTCTTTGCCGTGAAGTGCCATGTTGAACTTCCCAGTGACCAGTATGAGAGAGTGAGAGCGATAACGCCAAATTTAACACACCTGGTCCCCATTCACACCCGAGACCTTGCAACAAGTCACATGACACCGGGGAGGGAAAATGGCTAATTGGGCCCAATTTGGACATTTTCACTTAGGGGTGTACTCACTTTGTTTGTTGCCAGTGGTTTAGACATTAATGGCTGTGTTGAGTTATTTTGAGGGGACAGCAAATTTACACTGTTATACAAGCTGTATACTCACTACTTTACATTGTAGCAAAGTGTAATTTCTTCAGTGTTGCCACATGAAAAGATGGAATAAAATATTTATAAAAATGTGAGGGGTGTACTCACTTTTGTGAGATACTGTATATATACTATTTCTAACAGTGGATATATGCCTCATATAAAGTCCCACATTTGTCCCTCTATTTTTATGCATTGTCTTTAGGGATGGAGGCATACTACCACATGGCCTCATATAAAGTCCCAACTCTTCCCCCATTGGCCATAATTCTTCATACACTCACAGCTCAGACAAGCCTAGCCTTTGGCTTACATAAGAGAGTCTACACCAGGCTTTCTCAACCTTGTCAACACAGAGGAACCCTTAAATTAACTTTTCGGTCTCAGGAAACCCCTGATAAAATGTACTATATCCAGGACTGGTGCAAGGATTTTTGACACCCTAGGTGAAACCTCATTTTGCCCCCCCCCTCCATTGTCTGACTCCGCCCCCTTTTCCCTGCCCATGTAAATCCCACCTTTTTAATAAGGCGCCCATGAAATGCAGCCTCACCAGCGCCCATCAAATCTAGCCTCACCAGCGCCCATCAAATGTAGCCTCACCAGCGCCCATCAAATGTAGCCTCACCAGCGCCCATCAAATGTAGCCTCACCAGCGCCCATCAAATGCAGCCTCACCAGCGCCCATCAAATGCAGCCTCACCAGCGCCCATCAAATGCAGCCTCACCAGCGCCCATCAAATGTAGCCTCACCAGCGCCCATCAAATGTAGCCTCACCAGCGCCCATCAAATGTAGCCTCACCAGCGCCCATCAAATGTAGCCTCACCAGCGCCCATCAAATGTAGCCTCACCAGCGCCCATCAAATGTAGCCTCACCAGCGCTCATCAAATGTAGCCTCACCAGCGCCCATCAAATGCAGGCTACCAGCGCCCTTCAATGCAGCCTACCAGTGTCCATCAATGAATGTTTGCTTGCTGCAGGGGTCGGGACACAGGCACAGTCCTCCACCACTGCTGCACCTCAGACACTATGTGCAAACGGAGCTGCGGCTGCTTGCTGATGCTGGGAGAAGAGAGTAGGAAAACCAGTGGCCGGGCGCCCTAGGCAGCAGGGTGCCCTAGGCGGCCGCCTAGTGATAGCACCGGCCCTGACTATATCTACAACTTGTGATAAATTTGTGTGGTGGTCAGTGGGAAGAATGCTGCTTACACTTGTGGTCATTGGGAAGAGTTACCCCCTTACATATGGCTAAAAAGACCAATGGTGTCAGTGGGAACTTATCGAAGAGGCAGAAATTGCTCAAAGAACCCCTAGCAACCTCTGAAGGAACCCTGGTTGAGAAAGCCTGGTCTACACCCACCCTCAACTTTTTGTTTCTTTGTGTTGCCATTCTGCTAAGTCCACGCCTTTACTTTCCATTGCTTCTGTATCCACAGCAAAGAAAAGACCGTGGTTTAGTCATTATGCCATTAAAAGCGGTTTGTAAAGATTATTCTTAATTAAACATCGGTCGTTAAAACGTTTACAGATTGGCTGCGCCGATAATCCGCGCACCGACAGATGTTAATTTTCGTAGTCTATTTCCTTCTCCTTATATTACTCCTGCAAGATAAACAGAGACGGCCGGGCGCGGTTTTTATTAAGAGAACAAATGTACGCGCCAAGCTCTTTTTTTTTTTTACACAATTAGTCATAAGTTGTGATGTTCGGAAGAAAAAGGAGATAAACAGGCCAGTGAAAGGAGCAACGAGTCCATGTGTTCCTGCAGACAAAGCAGAGGAGGCTGTGAATAGCGTCCTCGCCTCCTAATCGTGGACAAACACGGGGGACATAATTAAAAAAAGGAAAAAAAAAAAAAAAGCACGTATGCAGGTGGCCTGTTTACAGACGGGGCATGTGAAAGAGCAGAATGAGTACCTGGCTTTATTATTTCCAGATAAAACAAGATAAATGGAGGCTCCTTTATCCTGATTCCATAAACAGAACATTTACTTACGGTAATTGCATCTGGGGAGGTGTAGTTAGTCGCACAATTATGTTCAGAGGATGTATTGGGCTGACTAGGCAGTGCGGGATGCCACGTTCCAACCAACCTTCCAACAAGGCTTCTGGCCGGAGATGGCAAGGCAACACCGTGCCGGGCTTGGCTGTGATTATGAAAGCTTTACTGAAAGTTATGCAAAAGAGGACCTAACTCTACTGGATGTTAAGCAAAAGAAGACCTAACTTTTTCTATTAACCACTTAAAGCATAGCTCCCAACTGTCCCTGATTTCGAAGGGACTGTCTCTGATTTGGAACAAAGGTTTATTCTTTAAGCAGTTAAACTTTCCTCGTTTACAGACCAAAGTTCATTAATTTGATCCAAAGGACAAAACGTTACAATGTTGGCTCTGAGGCTGAGGAATGTTGTAATACTAGGCAGACTGCCTGTTTTTTTTTTTTTTTGACAGCTGTCAGCTTGAGCAGAGAATTCTCTGTAGTCCCTCTAGGGGGCAGTGGCAGGACATGCTGGGAGTTGTGGTCCCTCTAGGGCACAGTGACAGTACATGCTGGGATTTGTAGTCCCTCTGGGACTCCCGTGCCCCTCTCTAATCACTTATCTTTAGATCTTATAAGGATTGCCAGGCTCCCCTCCCTCCACCTATGACAGAGCACTGTACAATGCACTGACGACGCTACTCAGTTGTCCCTCGGCTCTCCGCAGACCGTCGGATAGGGACTCAGACTATCTGTGCATGCGCCGTCACACCGTTCACAACAGCTGATCGTGAATTCAGTCCCGTTCCATACTGCGCATGTGCAGCGCGGCTCAGGCATTTCTCGGCAGGGCACTATCCGATAGAACACCAGCAGGAAAACTCCCTCCCTCCAGGGCGGGCGTCATATGACGTCCGCCCGTCCTCGCGTGCCCCCTCGGGACACAGCCCATCCCCGATCAGGGTAAAGAGCCAATGAAAATGGCTCTTACCACGTGACCGGCTATGTCCAATCACAGCCAGTCACAAATTTGAACAAACTGCGGAAACTAGCTAGTTACCGATCACAGTACACACTGATTGCCCCTAAATAAAGAGTACCTGTCACCAGTCCATCAAAGTACCTAAGTAAGTGTCTCCAGCCCAGAGTACCCGAGCACCTAACTGCAGCCCATGTCTCATAGAGTATACTTTGGGGTGTTTTCTTTCCAAAATGGGGTCATTTTGTTGGCGTTTCCACTGTCCTGGTGCTCCAGGGCCTTCTAAAGTGTGATAGGTCGTCATAACATTAGATGTATAATTTATGCTCCTAGAACACCTGATGGTGCTCCCTGCATGTTGGGCCTCTGTATGTGGCCAAGCTGTGTAAAAGTTTCACACGTGTGGTATCGCCATACTCAGAAGGAGTAGCAGAATATATTTTGGGGGTGTAATTTGTGGTATGTACATACTATGTGTTACACAAAGTTGTCGATTTTATACGATTTTTCTAAGAAAAAATCAGTTTAAATTTTCTTTCCACATTTTCCAAAAACTTTTGGAAAAAATGACATGTTCAAAAGACTCATTGGACCTTATAGAATATACGTTGGGGTGTTTGCTTTCCAAAATGAAGGTGCTCCCTGCATGTTGGGCCTCTGTATGTGGCCAGGCTGTGAAAAAGTCTCACACATGTGGTATCGCCAGCAAAATGTATTTTGTGGTGTAATTGGAAGTATACATATGCTGTGTGTGAGAAAAAAAGATCAATGAAGATCATAGTATCAGCAATGCTTTCACCTGTCATGAATGGGTTATATAGTCTGGTTGAAAAAAAGTCCATTGAGTTAAATTAAGTTCATGTTAAGTTAATAGGGTTAAGTTCATGACAGCTGTGAATACTAGTGATCTGTGATTGGCTACAGCTAATCATACAGTGGAGGGTGCTGTGTTTGTGATTGGCCCAGGTACCATGTGATAGCTTTGGGCTGATCACAGCTCACCAGCAATCCTATTGATTTAGAACAGCTTTGTTGACATTGGGATCATGTCATCGCATAGCGATCACCAATCACGGGGGTTGCTGCCTGTGTCTGTACATGCCCCCCGCCCACAGTAAATGTACTGTGGGTGGTCAGCAAGTGGTTAATGTATATAGGTTGTTCAAATTTCACTTGTTGGTAGAGCTGCATGACTCTGGCCAAAATGAGAATCGCAATTTTTTTTTTGCTTAGAATAAAAAGATCACGATTCTCGCGACGTATTATCTTTCACATTATCCAAAAAAAATTGGGCTAACTTTATTGGTTAGTTTTTTTTTTTTTTTTTTTAATTCATTAAATTTCCAAAAAAATTGCATTTAAAAGGCCGCTGCGCAAATACAGTGTGACATAAAATATTGCAACAACCACCCTTTTATTCTCTACTAAAAATATATATATAATGTTTGGGGATTCTAAGTAATTTTCTAGCAAAAAAAATTATTTTAACTTGAAACCAGCAAATGTCAGAAAAGGTTTAGTGTTTAACCACTTCAGCCCCGGAGCAATTGGCAGCCAAAGGACCAGGCCCCTTTTTGCGATTCGGCACTGCGTCGCTTTAACTGACAATTGCGCGGTCGTGCGACGTGGCTCCCAAACAAAATTGGCGTCCTTTTTTTTTTTTTTTTCCCACAAATAAAGCTCTATTTTGGTGGTATTTGATCGCCCCTGCGGTTTTTATTTTTTGCGCTATAAGCAAAAATAGAACGACAATTTTGAAAAAAATTCAATATTTTTTGCTATAATAAATATCCCCAAAAATATATAAAAAAAACTTTTTTTTTTCCTCAGTTTAGGCCGATACGTATTCTTCTACATATTTTTGGTAAAAAAAAAAAACGCAATTAGCGATTTATTGATTGTAAACGCTATAACTTTTGCGGAAACCAAAGTAGGGCATAGTTTTATAGCATTTTTTTATTAATATTTTTTTTTTTTACTAGTAATGGCGGCGATCAGCGATTTTTTATTGTGACTGCGACATTATGGCGGACACATCGGACATTTTTGACACATTTTTGGGACCATTGTCATTTATACAGCAATCAATGCTATTTAAATGCACTGATTCCTGTATAAATTACACATACAGTGAAAGAGTTAACCCCTCCCCCTAGTGGTTATGGGCTGTGACGTGTGTGTTTTTTTTTACATTAGGGGGCGGGGCTGATGTCTGACGTCATTGATCGGCTTTCCTGATGACCGGGAACAGCCGATTAATGACAGGCAGAGTAGGAGGCGCGGGGAGAGGTTTTGTTTACACAGACCTCCCCCCGTTCTTCAGCTCTGTGACCCGATCGCGGGACACCAGCGGCGATCGGGTCCGCTGGTCCCGCGGCCGGGGTCACGGAGCTCCCGACCGGGTTGCGCGCGCGCCGCCGCCCACGGCCAGGCAATTAAAGGGCCACGTACCGGTACGTGGTTTTGCCTGGCCGTGCCATTCTGCTGACGTATATATGCAGTGGGCGGTCGGGAAGCGGTTAAGTGGCTAAACTTTCCTCATTTACGCACTGAAGTCTATTCCTTTGACAAATTGATACAATGTTTACACTTAAATTCCACTGCTAAAGAATGTAGTGATTCTTGGCAGACTGACAGTTTTTTTTTTTTTTTCTTTTTTTCTTTTGAGGGTTGTGGCTTCAGAAGAGCAGAGAGAATTCTTTGCATAGCAAGAATCATGAAACACTTTTGTCAAGATCGCAATGGGAAAAAAATTGCGATAACGATTCTTGACGATTAATCGTGCAGCTCTACTTGTTGGTAGAGAACTCATTGCAGATAAATGACAGATTCCAAGCAGAAGCAATGTAGTCATTGAGTTGCACTCCCTGATGATTCATGGCAGGGGGTGGTCTGGATGGTCTTCAGGGGTGGTCTGGATGGTCTTCAGGGGTGGTCTGGATGGTCTTCAGTGCTGGTTTCCCCACCTCTTGCTCACATGACCTCCTCGAATTGAAGTGGTTCTACCGGGATGATGCCTTCAGCTACTGCTATTATCCCAGCATCAAAACTTTCAGCTGGACAATTCTCTCTCTCTCTTTTTTTTTTTTTGTAGAAGAGATTCAAACGATTATACAGCCACTCAATCACCTCGCCACCACCGCTCCAACCAACGACATCTAATCAAGGAGAAAGAGGAACTGTTCTTCCTTTTCTCTAGCAGAATTTTTTTTTCTTTACAGTGCCTTGAAAAAGTATTCATACCCTTGAAATTTTCCACATTTTGTCATGTTACAACCATAAATGTATTTTATTGAGCTTTTATGTGATAGACCAACACAAAGTGGCACATAATTATGAAGTGGAAGAATAATGATAAATGGTTTTCAATTTTTTTTTTTTTTTTATAAATGTGAAAAGTGTGGGGGTCCTTTGTATTAAGCCCCCTTTACTCTGATACCCCTAACTAAAATCTAGTGCAACCAATTGCCTTCAGAAGTCACCTAATTAATAGAGTCCACCTGTGTGTGATTTAATCTCCGTATAAATACAGCTGTTCTGTGTTTTCTCCAGTCGCCTTTCAGGACAACCCTGGAGAGAGCGCAGCTCCACCCACTTTGAGGAAACACTTGCAAATTTTTCTTTAAAACTCCTCCTCTTCCACCATGGCCTCAGTTATTGTGTTTCCTCCGCCATGGATGGAAGCACTTGTGGGAACCAGAGCTGCGTTCCCTCCAGGGGAGGGGAGGTAGCCTACCTTGAGCTGTTTTTTTGGCAGCAGACCATCCCAGCCCCCCCCTAGTACGAGCGGGGGGGGTTCCGGAGTCCCCGACCTTCTCCAGCTCACGGGAGCGGTGGCCGGCAGGAAGTCGAGGCGTCTGTACCCCTGGGGCCGTTCGAATCTCGCGCGCTGCGCGGTACGGCTTGCGGATTGGGTCTCCTGGCGGGCGGATGACGCGGCGGCCAGTGACGCGGCTTCCTGTGCGGGCGGGACGACTGTGGTTCCGGTCGTCTGGAACGCAAGGGTCAGGGGGCGGGTCTACAGACTGGTGCTTCCGCTTCCGGCGTGCGTAGTGACGCTGAGCCCGGGAAACTTAAAAAGCGGCTGTTTAATTCATTCGCCCCGCTGCGCTCTCTGCAACAAGATGGATGAGAGATCTGCAGCAACGGTGGAGACAGGCACCCCAAGCACCGGTCAGGCCCAGGTAAGAGGGGCACAATGGTGCTTTCGATTCTTCTCCTTATGGGCTGTTTTTTTCTCCTGTTTGGTTGTTTTCATTCCTCCCCAAGGGGGGTCCTGTCACTACAGGGTCTGAGGTCACCTCTTTCAGTCCTGTAGTTAGGTGGTTGCTGCACACAGGTGGTTACTTTTTCTGTCTGGTGGTGGTTTATCATAGCACTAGGATTAGCAGTAAACAAGCTTTTATTTCTGTCCCTAGGAAACGGTTTCAGGGAAAGCAAAGAGAGCAAACCCTCCAGGAAAGAGATGCCCTGTGTGCAAGAACCCTTTGCGTGAATCTTGGCAGAAGGCTTTATGTAGGTCTTGTATCAAGGAGATAGTGGAGGAGGAGTCCTCTCAGCAATACGGCGAGCTATTTTCTTCAGTGCAAGAGATAGCGAGCTCGTTAAGCTCCGTCAAGACACTTTTGGTCCACAGTCCAGCAGGTCAGGGCGGTAGCCAGCAACCACCAGCAAGTCCTAGAGCATCCACCTCCAGGCAGAGGGAGGTAGCGGACTCAGAGGATGAAGGGGCAAGTACTCTCCCTTCCCTCAGAGATTCAGAGGAGGAGGTTGAAGAGGAGGATGACAGCCGTGGTTCCAGGTACAAGCTGTCTTTAGAGGAGGTAGATGACCTCCTGAGGGCTATCTATACGACCCTGGACATCCAGGAGGAAAAAGTCCAGTTGTCTGTACACGATAGAATGTATCAGGGGCTGGATGAGGTTAAATCCAGGGTTTTTCCTGTTCATAAGGTGTTGACAGACACGGTTAAAAAAGAATGGAAGGACCCAGAGAGGGGTCCTTTCCTTTCTAAAAGCCAGAAAAGACGCTTTCCCTTTGACGAAAAAGAGTCAGAGGTGTGGAACAAAAAACCACGTGTGGACGCAGCCTTTTCACAGGTATCGCGTAGGACAGACTTGGCCTTTGAGGACATGGGGGTACTCAAAGATGCCATGGATAAAAGAGCAGATACTCTTTTAAAGAGGGCATGGGATTCAGCATCTGCCAGCCTCAAACCAGCTATGGCATCCACGGTAGTGGCTAGGAACTTAGAGTGTTGGATAGATAAGTTGCAGAGCCACGTGGAAGCAGGCACACCACGTAAGGACTTGATGGAATCCTTTCCACTAATCCTTAGGGCGGTGAAATACATGGCTGATGCCTCTGCGGAGTCCATCAAAATGGCAGCCAGATCTGCGGCCCTGGTGAATTCCGCCAGGAGAGCTGTCTGGCTTAAAACGTGGTCAGGTGACACAGCCTCCAAGGTTAGGTTGTGTGGTCTGCCCTTTTCAGGGGATCTGCTGTTTGGGCCAGAGCTGGAAACAGTGCTGGACAGAACGGCAGACAAAAAGAAGGCCTTTCCTGCAAAGAAAAAACAGGCAGGAAAAAGGAATTTTCGTCCTGTTCAACAGTCCCGTAAGGGTGGGGAAGACAGCAAAAGTCGCTGGAACCCCCAGAAGGGTAGAGGTAAAGGAGGAATTTTGTTCAAAACTCCCTCCAGTCAACCCCCTAAGGATAAGTGACTGCGCTGCTCCAGTGGGAGGAAGGTTGTCCGCCTTCCTTCCGCAATGGAGCCAGTGTTCCTCAAGTCAATTCGTGAGGAACATTGTGGCACAGGGATACAGCCTGGAATTTTCCAACATTCCCCCAAACAGATTTTATGTCACAACCCTTCCGAGGGATCAGGACAAAGCCTCTGCCATGAGGAGCCTTTTGGAGGATCTGATTCAACAGGAGGTGATCATTCAGGTTCCAAAGGAACAGGAAGGCCATGGGTTTTATTCTCACATCTTCCTAGTGAGAAAACCTTCGGGCAAATATCGATTGATACTGAATCTAAAAATTCTGAATCAATCGATACGATACAAGCACTTCCGCATGGATACAATCCATACAATAACAAGGTTGTTATCCAAAAATTGCTTCATGGCCTCCCTGGATCTGAGGGACGCCTATCTACATGTCCCGATCGCCCAATCCTCCCAGAAGTTCCTCAGGTTGGCAGTGAATCTAGGGTCGTCAGTCTGGCACCTACAATTCAGGGCCTTGCCGTTCGGGCTGTCGTCCTCCCCAGGATCTTCACCAAGGTCATGGCGGAAGCCCTGGAACCACTGAGGTTGAGGGGAATCTCAGTGGTCCCATATCTGGACGATCTCCTGTTTTTTGCGGACTCCAGGGAACAGGTGCTGTCGAATCTTCAGATAGCACAGGCTCACCTGGGGGACTTAGGGTGGCTTCTCAATCTGGAGAAGTCAAACCTGGTTCCAAGCCAGGAAGTAGTTTTTCTAGGGTACACCATCAATTCTACCCTGCAAAAAGTTTTTCTTCCGCAAGAAAAGGTGGAAAAGATCCTGACGGCAGTAAAACAAATTCAGACGAACCAGGTGGTTTCAGTCCGATCAGCCATGAGGGTGTTAGGTCTCCTTACAGCCTCTATCCCAGCTGTCCAGTGGGCCCGGTTCCATTCCAGACCTCTTCAGGCAGAAATCCTGCAGGTCTGGTCTCACCGGGTTCCACTAGAAAAGAAGTTCAGCCTCACCTCAAAAGTAAAACGGGCTCTGTGGTGGTGGCGAGACACAGCCAATCTCACAAAGGGCCTTCCCTGGTTCTGGCCGCTAGACAAGCGCCTGACGACGGACGCGAGTGCCTGGGGTTGGGGAGCCCACCTAGACGGGCTGACGGTCCAAGGGACTTGGTCCAAGGCAGAGTCTCGGAGATCCTCGAATTGGAGAGAACTCAAGGCTGTGTCGCTGGCCCTTCGGGCTTTTCAGCACGTAGTAGAGGGACAGCATGTACAGATCTTGTCGGACAATATGACAACGGTAGCATATGTCCTAAAACAAGGGGGGACCAGGAGCAGGGGTCTCATGGAATTAGCCAGGCATCTATTCGCATGGGCAGAAAAAAGCGTGGCCTCCCTCTCAGCAGTCCATCTAAAGGGCTCTCTGAATCTCTGGGCAGATCTTCTCAGCAGGAAGAGACTGGTGGAAGCAGAATGGAGCCTAAATCAGGAAGTCTTCTTGATGATCGCCAGTACTTGGGGCTTCCCCCAGGTGGACCTGTTTGCAAATCAGCAAAACCACAAGGTCCAAAAATACTTTTCTCTTCACCGAGAAGATCAGGCCATAGGTCTAGATGCATTAGCCCATCCTTGGCATTACCGTCTGTGCTATGCCTTTCCCCCCTTTCCTCTGATACCGGTGGTCCTGAGGAAGTTCAGGGAAGAGAGGACCAGCATGATTCTCATCACGCCCTTCTGGCCAAAAAGACCCTGGTTCTCGGCTCTTCTAAATCTAGCCACAGAACCCCCGTGGAGGCTACCAGTCAGGCAGGACCTTCTGACACAAGGGTCAGTGATCCATCCAGAGGCAGGCAGGCTGCAGTTAACCGCCTGGTTTCTGAAGAAGATCTCTTAAGAGCTAAGGGTTTGTCTGAGGGACTAGTAAGGACTTTACTCTCAAGCAGGAAAGAAGTGACTAGGGCCATCTACCTGAAAGTCTGGAAGAAGTACAACTCGTATTGTACTCTTAGAGGGTTCCAGGTGAAAAATACCAGTTCAATACTGGAATTTCTCCATGAAGGAATGGAGAAAGGTTTGGCAGCCAGCACCCTGAAAACTCAGGTGGCGGCCCTTTCTGTTTATTTAGAAAAAACCCTTTCCAGGGAAGTTTTAATTTCCAGGTTTTTCAGGGCAATGGCACGGAATAGGCCAGTTCCCCTCAGGAATTTTCCCAGTTGGGATTTATCCATAGTCCTTCAGGGTTTAACGGGAGCTCCGTTTGAACCTCTTAAGGACTCTTGTTTAAAAAATTTAGTTTTAAAAACAATTTTCCTAGTAGCCATTACGTCGGCTAGACGAGTGAGCGAATTACAGGCTCTGGCAGTTACAGAGCCTTTCCTAAGGATTTTTCCCGATAGGATAGTGCTGCAGATAGACCCAGCCTTTCTTCCCAAGGTATCTTCAGAGTTCCATCGTACCCAACAAATAGTGTTGCCTACCTTTTCCTCCAACCCTACCAACACAGGGGAGGAGGCCTTTCATACCTTAGATGTAAGGAGGTGTCTTCTCCATTTCCTAGCAGTTACTAGGGAATTCAGGAAGACGAATGCTCTGTTTGTAATCTTTTCAGGTACTAGAAAAGGGGAAAAAGCCTCCAAGAGTACTCTAGGTAGGTGGCTTAGAGAGGCAATTTCGGAGGCATACAAAGCTAGAGGAGAATCCCCTCCCTCCGGAATTGCTGCCCATTCCACTAGGGCAACAGCAGTGTCTTGGGCCGAGAGGGCCGGTGCTACGCCTGATCAAATCTGCAAGGCGGCCACGTGGTCAAGTTACTCAACTTTCCTTCGGCACTACAGACTGGACTTGCTGTCAGCTGCGGATCAAGCCTTCGGCAGGAAGGTACTGCAGGCAGTGGTCCCACCCTAGGGTAAGCTTCTCGGTTATCCTCTCCAGGGTTGTCCTGAAAGGCGACTGGAGAAAATACCTAGTTAGACTTACCGGTGACGGTATTTCTAAGAGCCTTTCAGGACAACGCCTAGTTCCCTCCCTTGTGTTTCTATGTTTAAAGATGATACAAGTATCTGTCATGGTTTGTTTGTGTTCTCTGTGCTTTATCTTCCAGTATGCCGGAGGTAACAATAACTGAGGCCATGGTGGAAGAGGAGGAGTTTTAAAGAAAAATTTGCAAGTGTTTCCTCAAAGTGGGTGGAGCTGCGCTCTCTCCAGGGTTGTCCTGAAAGGCTCTTAGAAATACCGTCACCGGTAAGTCTAACTAGGTATTTTTTTTTGCAAAGAATGGGCAAAAAAAAAATGTCACTCTCTAGAGGGCGGGTCAGGAGGGCGCCATACAAATGCTCCACCACCACCACCACTTTTCATATATTTATTTGTAAAAGAATTTTGAAAACCATTTATCATTTTCCTTCTACTTCACAATTATTTGCCACTTTGTGTTGGTCTATCACATAAAATCCCAATAAAATACATTTACATTTTTGGTTGTAACATGACAAAGTATGGAAAATTTCACGGGGCATGAATACTTTTTCAAGGCACTGTATATTGCACATGTTCTGCTAAAGCCATTTGGCTACATAGGAGAGAATATCGCAGGCACAACCAGCAAGAGTGCCTTTGAGGAAGGTCCCGGATCGTACCCCATTGTTCTGTAACACTTGTACACACAGGCCTCAGTATGTAAAGCAGCAGTGTGCACACAAGCCTTGACTTGAAGCCTTTTAAAGCAAATTTCAGTTCTAGTTTGAGACTTTAATATAAGGAGGATAGGTTGCATAACTATTTAACCATTTACCGTCTGATGTACTTATTATGATGTCCTGGGCAGCAATTTTTTTTTTTGTTTTGTTTTCACAATAGATCTTTATTAAAAGTATTACATTATAAAATGGTAATATATAATTTGTACAACAAAAGCTTACACAAAGGCAAAACAACCAGGATCCCGCCCAAGGTGGTTCCTGGACTCGCAGTAACTGGTCAGGTTGGCTTTCTGCAAAAGAGAAAGAGATGGAGGAACACCCATTCTCTGATCTCCTCTGTGACGAAAGAATCAACGATTTTGTCACTTCCAGTTTAAGGCCCCTTTCACACGAGGCGGACTCCGCTTCCACGGATTCTGCCTCTGTCCGCCGGCTCAGCGGGAGATCTCTCCGTTGATCTCCGCTGAACCGGCGGATGACAGGTCCCTCTCTGCTCACTGAGTGGGGAGGGGCTTGCGAGCACCGCTGGTCACAATGCAGAGATCGGATGAAAACGGACAGCGTTTTTTAGCAGATCTCACCCGATCCGCCAGCGACAGATCTGGACGTAGAGCCATACGTCTGCTTTTGGCGGATCAGACCAGGTCGGATGTCAGCGCACATGTCTCTGCTGACATCCGACGCTCCATAGACTAACATGGAGCGCCCGTTCAGGTCCGCCGTCAAAACTGACAGGCAGATCTGAACGGTCCGATCGTGTGAAAGGGGCCTTAGAGCTATCAAAAGCCAGGGAAGCAGCTGATCACACGATCTGTGTGCAGGGGAGACATGGGGGGGGTATAATAGACCCTTGATGTCTCCATAAAGTTTACCTGTCACCTTCCTAAAGCCATCACATAGGGGGCTTGTTCACCCTGTTTTGACAATTTTTTTTTTTTTTTTTTTTTTTTTTATATAGCATCCCCCCCACGCAAATGCACACAAAGGTCCAGTACACATATGTAAATGTTGATTGCATCACACATGTGAGGTATCGCTGTAAAGGTCGGAATGAAAGAAATTATTCTAAGGCCCTAATTCAAAACTAACTCTAAACTGTAGGGGCATTTAACTACTTCAGATCCGCGCTATAGCCGAATGACAGCTACAGCGTGGATCTGCTTTGCCGGGTGGGCGTCAATAGACGTCCTCCCCTTTGCACGCTCCGCACGTGCTGTGATCACCGAGTCAATGATCAACCAATGACAGCTGCTCAGGTGATGTAAACAGAAGATCAGTAATCATTTTTTTTTTCTCCCCTCGTGCTGACAGCGTGAGGAGAAATAAAAAAGGCTGATCACCGGCTTCAGTGCAAGGGACATCAGTCCCGAAGTGGTGAAGCCGTCTCATCTGTGCCCACCATTACCGGCTTCCAGTGCCACCTGCCAGTGCCCACACAGCGCCACTAATCAGTGCAAAAGTGACAGCAATCAGTGCCACCTAGCAGTGCCGATCAGTGGCCATCACCACTGCCACCTGTGCCAGCTATTAGTGCCCTTCAGTGCCACCTCATCAGTGCCCACCAGTGCAGCCTATTCGTGCAGCCTCATCAGCATACATCAATGAAGGAGAAAAATTATCGGTTTGCAAAATGTATTAACAAAATATAAAATGATTGTATTTTTTATTTTTTTTAATGTCGGTCTTTTTAAAAAAAATTTGGGTACAGTGTAGCATGACCGCGCAATTGTCATTCAAAGTGCGACAGCGCTGAAAGCTGAAAATTGGTCTGAGCAGGAGGGGGGTTTAGGCGCCCAGTAAGCAAAAGGTTAACCTATCACCTATAGACAATAATTAGGTACTGTAGTTTGCCACCATTTCACATGAATGCACAAATTATAAACCTTGACATGTTTTGGGTCAATTTACTCTTTGCAACATCTTTAATATTTTACCAATAATTTTATACTATTATACATGAGGTTGAAAAAAAGACACAAGTCCAACCTATGTGTGTGATTATATGTCAGTATTACATTGTATATCCCTGTATGTTGCAGTCGTTCAGGCGCTTATCTAATAGTTTCTTGAAACTATCAATGCCCCCGCTGAGACCACCGACTGGGGAAGGGAATTCCACATCCTTGCCACTCTCACAGTAAAGAACCCTCTATGTAGTTTAAGGCTCTTTTCTTCTAATTTTAATGAGTGGCCACGTGCCTTATTAAATTCCCTTCCATGGAAAAGTTTTCTCTCTATTGTGGGGTCACCAATACAGTATTTGTAAATTGAAATCATATCCCCTCTTAAGCATCTCTTCTCCAGAGAGAATAAGTTCAGTGCTCGTAACCTTTCTTCATAACCAATATCCTCCAGACCCTTTATTAGTTTAGTTGCCCTTCACTGGGCTCGCTCTATTTCCAGTACAGTGGAGCCTTGGATTACGAGCATAATCTGTTCCAGGAGAATGCTTGCAATCCAAAACACTGGCATATCAAAGTGAGTTTCCCCATAGAAGTCAATGGAAACGAAGATAATTTGTTCCGCATTAACTTCTATTGCATGCAATACCGCATGTGGCCAGAGGTGGGGGGGGGGGGGGGGGGGGCGCCAGAAAGCCTCAGAAATACTCATACTCAGGGACAACTCGGTTGAACTCGGAAACTGAGTATTTCCAAATGGCTCCGAACCGTTCCGAGAGTCACCGGCGTACCCGCACCTCTGGCCAAATGCGGTACTGCACACCAACATTAGCTTGAATTCTGCTCTTTTCGCGAGACAACACTTGCAAACCAAGTCAGGATTTAAAAAAAAAAAAGTTGCGCGTCTTTCAAAACGCTCCTTAAAGTGGAATACCACCCCTCCGAAAAAGAAATGTATTAATGTGCTTAAATAAATAAAAAAAACACATATGATCCAACATAGAAAATTGCAACAGCCACCATTTTATTCTCTCTGCCTCTGCTTGATGAAAATGTATCATGTTTGGGGATTCCAAGTCATTTTCTAGCATGTATGTGAAAAATTGCCCCGGACAGCAATTGGTTAAACAAGCTTTATTGCTTTGGAGCACATTACTACCATAATATAACCATATAACTACCACCGCACGCAACGTCTCCTCTTCCACACTTCCCCTTATGTCAGAACAACATCATTGAGACCTCTATGAACAGGCCCCGACATGGGTTACCTGAAATTTAGTCACATAAAAAATGAACCAAAAGGAAAAAAAATAAGAAAGAAATACAAGATCCAGAGCGGGGAAAACAATTGATATTTTATTATTTAAATTTATTTACTAAAAGATTGCACTAGTCATTCGACAGCCCCCAAATGTTATACAGATTAAAGAAAAAAAATAACTATTTACATTTAAAATCTTACAAGTGCCAAAGAGTCTGAATTTTTTTCAGGAACTTCTTAATATTTTCTTTTAGATTTTTACATACAGTCTCTGATAAATACAGTATATATACTGAATATCCACATTGGTGCTGCAGATTATTTTTCAAACCCCTGAAAATGTTTAATGAAAAATATTTTGGTCAGTTTGGAAGTGGCAGGGATAGGCTATGTGAGCTGGGACAGTGTTGACTCAAGGATTGATAAGGGTAGGTGTGAACCATCATGGACGTTGCTGGCCCAAGGATTGATAAGGGTAGGTGTGAACCATCATGGACGTTGCTGGCCCAAGGATTGGTAAGGGTAGGTGTGAACCATCATGGACGTTGCTGGCCCAAGGATTGATAAGGGTAGGTGTGAACCATCATGGACGTTGCTGGCCCAAGGATTGGTAAGGGTAGGTGTGAACCATCATGGACGTTGCTGGCCCAAGGATTGGTAAGGGTAGGTGTGAACCATCATGGACGTTGCTGGCCCAAGGATTGGTAAGGGTAGGTGTGAACCATCATGGATGTTGCTGGCTCAAGGGTTGATTAGGGTAGGTGTGCTCTGTTTTGGACAGTGCTAGCCCAAGGATCAGTGTGGGTGGGTGTGCACCATCTTGGATGTTGTTGGCCCAAGGATTGGTAATGCTAGACGCATATCATCTTGGATGTTGCTGGCCCAAGGATTGGCAAGGGGCAGACGTGCGCCATCTTGGACTTTGCTGGCCATACATTTGGTAGGAGTAGGCTGCATGCACTGTCTTAGATGTTGCTGGCTTAAGACTTGACAAGAGTAGGCAACGTGCGCCATCTTATAAGTTGCTGACCCAAAGACCAGTAAGGGTAGGCAACATGCGCCATCTTGGATATTGCTGACCCAAAGACTGGTAATAGTAGGCACATACCATATTGGGTGTGGCTGGCCCAAGAATTGGTATGGGTGGAGATATGCCATCTTGGACGTTGCTGGCCCAAGGATTCTCAAGTGGTAGACATGCGCCATCTTGGACTTTGCTGGCCATAGATTAATAAAGAGTAGGCTGCGTGCAGTGTCTTGGATGTTGCTGGCTCAAGATGTGATAATAGTAAGCAAAGTGCGCCATCTTGGAAGTCAACTGCTAGTGTGAACGATCCCTCAGATTTTTTTTTTTAATTCACATGGCGGTCGCTTGGAGGAATGGCAAGATCTTACGCCTAGAAATTAGACTTTAAAGTGAACCTGTGCTGTGCCCAATCAGGTTTACAAAGTAGCAGGTGTCAGAGCAATCGAGCACCAGCGCTTTATGGCCACCTATTTTAAAAAGGTACCACAGATTTTTTCCCTCCCCGATAGCCGAAAAGAAATGAGGGCGAGTGAACGACTGTGGCGCTGGAGAGGTTTGCCCACGGTTACTTTACAATAATGGGAGCTCAACCTGTGGCCCTAAAGCTGTTGCGAAATTACAAGTCCCATCATGCCTCTGGGAGTAATTGTAACTGCCAGCCTTGCAATGTCTCATGGGAAATGAAGTTCCACAACAGCTGGAGTGCTGAGGTTGCCTTCCCCTACTTTACATAATGGGAGCTCAACCTGTGGCCCTTTAGGTGTTGCGAAACTACAAGCCCCATCATGCCTCAGCCTTTGAAAGTTATGCTTGTACCTGTAAGCCTTGCAATGCATTGTGGGATTTGTAGTTATGCAACAGCTGGAGGGCCACAGGTTGAGCACCCCATGCTTTACATCAGGGTTCTCCAAACTTTCTAAACAAAGGGCCAGTTTATTGTCCTTCAAACTTTAGGGAGGGCCGGGCGGTGGCCAGTGGGAGTGGAAATTTTTCGGACATCAGTTGTGTGTAAACATCGCCAGATTTGTAATTTAGGGGGAAGGGATAGTGCCCCATCGTTTGCATCATAGGGAGGAATAGTGCCCCACTATAGGTGTCAATGGGAGAAAAGGTGCCCTATTGTTGATGGCAGAATAGTGTCGTGTCAGTGGAAGGAATAGTACCCCAAGGGCCCAGATAAAGGCAAGCAAAGGGCCATCTGGCCCCCGGGCCTCAGACCACTGCTTTACATGTACAAAAGCAGATGAATACTTTAAGCCAGCTACTCCTCTATATGTGATTTCTAACGCTATGAAATTATTCTTCATATAAGATTGAATCATTGCCTTATTGTGAGTAAATACCTGATGATCATCGGGAGTTTCCCATTGTTTCGCTTATTCTGCCCGCCCTCTCACATGCAGAAAGAATATAAACAAAATAGAATTGAGAGTTGAGTTATTGTGATGATACAGCAAGAAAATCTGACATCTGCAGAAAGCGAAAACCGGTGTTCTGTCAAATTAGCCAACTCGTCAGAAACTCCAACCACCTTTCTGGTTTCTTTAAACAGTAATTCGAGATTTCGATGAATTGCTGTTTGGACACAACACCGGCAACTGAATACAGTCCGGTACAGGAAGATTTTTTGTTTTGACAGCACAGCGGCTAACAAAGACAAAGTTGTCACCACCTCGGAGGCGGCCATTTTGTTGGTTAGTATCGGAGCACGTAACGATCTCTGCACATATTATCGTGCAGCGGACTGTATTCGGTTGTCGGTGTTGTATCCAAACAGCAATTCGTCAAAATCTCCCATTACTGATGGTTTAAAGAAACTGGAAGGGAGGTGGTTGGGAGTTTGACGAGTCGGCTAAATTTGACAGAACACTGTGTCATTTAGTTAGGAAAAAGTCCAAATAGGAACTTTAATAAAGTGGGAACACTTGACCCAGAATTTAAAGTGAACCCGTCATGAAGAAATAATATACAAATAACTAAATCAGTAGGAGGCAACAGAACACAAAGCCCTCTCTGCTTGGCCCGTGTGTCCCGGGAATAAAGACTTCACTGGGGCAGAGGAGCGGAGGGTTCTGTGCCGCCATCGCCCCGTTCACACGGGTTCCAGACTGTATAAGAGCAGCAAGCGGCAGCATTATGAATCCCTTCAGGTCCAATTTGAGGACATTAAACACAGGTCAGCACTACTTGAAGGTTTGTTAAATGGCTGCTAGTTACTTGTTTAAAGTTACCACCAGCACCCCCTTAAAGTAATTGGTACAGGTTGGATTTTCTTTTTTTTTTTTAAATAACAAACATGTTATACTTACCACCTCTGTGCACTTAGTTTTGCAGAGAGTGGCCCAGATTCTCCTCTTCTCGGGTCCCCCGCTATGGCTCCTGGCTCCTCCCCCCCTCTGCCAAGTGCCCACTATAGCAAGCGGCTTGCTATGGGGCTCGCTCCCGAGCCAGCTGTGTGTCCATTGACATACAGAGCACGGCTTGGCCCCGTCCCCTCCTCACTGGCTGTGATTAACAGCAGCAGGGGCCAATGGCGCTGGATTGAGATGGGGCTCAGGTAAGTATAAGGGTGGGGGGGAGTTGTACTTTTGGATCGTAAAAATTTTTTTTTTTTCCTGACAGTAAAATACCTTATACAGCCCACTTCTTGTTTGGTCATTAGCCTAGGGCAGTGATGGGGAACCTTGGCACCCCAGATGTTTTGGAACTACATTTCCCATGATTCTCAACTACACTGCAGAGTGCATGAGCATCATGGGAAATGTAGTTCCAAAACATCTGGGGTGCCAAGGTTCCCCATCACTGGCCTAGGCTAATGACATCATGCACATCTCTCTCTCTCTCGTGAGTGTTTGCCAGGAAGAGGGGGGGGGGGGGTGGTAAGAGGGCCAATGAGCGCTGCAGAACTGGAGGTGTACCTCTGTGTAAATCCAGGAAGTGAACAGGCAGCAGCCCACAGTTAAAATGGCTGCAGCCAGACTCAGTGGAGGGAGATTTCTGCAGCATATTTGGCAAGTACAGAATCACAGTATATATAAAATAATATGCAAAGTGGTTGGAGGGAAGCTTCAGAATGGCAAAGATGTTTTCATTACAAGTGTGAGCAGACTACAGTTCCTCTTAAATGCACAGAATGCAGATAAAATATTCTGCCTTTAGAACCCCTTTAAATCTGACCTCCAGCCACTTTGTTGTACCGACTCCTCTCCTAGACTGAAAACTGTTTACTCTGATTTCACTCCAAACTGTGAGCGCCTCACAATGTGCATTAGAACCTGCAGCACGTCAGATAGATCCTGCCCCGTTCCCTGGCTGGAGGGGGTCTAGCATCATTTAGCGCTCTTCTCCACAACCAGTCCTCCACCTACCCCTTTCCCATCCATTGGATTTCATGCAGGCTTAGCATTACATGTGGGCGATACCTAGGGGTGGCCCAATTGCAAATACAGCCTACACTAGGACTGCCCACTCCTCCCAGACAGCCATAATCTTCCTGCGTTGCCTATAGAATTGCAGTGATGTCACTGTGTAAAATAAGGCATGTCATTAAAAGGTTATATCTAAAAATGTCATTAGCATGGTGTTAGGAGGAGGAGGAGGAACCTGGAAAGGCAAAATAAGCAGAACACACACTGTGCTTAAATTGCTGATACTGGGATACAAGGTTTTTTTGTTTGTTTTATTTTTTCCAACAAACCTGTTATACTTACCTGCTCTGTATTGTGGTTTTGCACAGAGCAGACCCGATTCTCCTCTTCTTGGGTCCACCACTGGTGCACTTGGCTCCTCCCTCCTGCAAAGTGCCCATCATAGCTAGCCGCTTACTCTGGGGGCACTCGTGCACGCTGGCTCCTGAGCCAGCTCTGTGTGTCCACTGACACGTAGAGTGAGGCTCGGCCACGCCTCCTGCTCTCTCACTGGCTGTGATGAGAAGGGAGAGGAGCGGAGAGAGACACTGCTGCAGACGGGCACTGTGCTGGATTGAGGTCTGGCTCAGGTAAAAGTATAAGGGGAGTGGGGTCTAATCACAGAAGTTTTTTTTTTTAATCTTAAAGCGATATACATTCACATAAAGTGAATAACGTTACACTTAAAAAAAAAAAAAGACACCCTGCAAGGCAAAGGCATAATGAGCTAGTATGTATAGCATGTAGGTTTAGGAGATATTTATTGGACCTACAGGTAAGCCTTAATCTAGGCTTACCTGTAGGCCAAAGTCATTTGGAAGGGTTTACTTCCACTTTAACTGCATTGTGTGATGGTTTTGCACAGAGCAGCCTAGATCCTCTTCTTCTTGGGTTCCTCACCACCGCTCCTGGCCCCTCCCCTCCTTCAGAGTACCCCCCCCAGAGCAAGCAGCTTGCTTTGGGGGCACCCGAGCCAAGTCACAGCTCTTTGTGTCCATTCAGACACAGACCCGTGGCTCAGCCTCGCCGTCTCTCGCCTCTCATTGGCTCCACAGACTTTGATTGACAGCAAATGGCGCTCGCTGCTGTCTCAGTCAATGAAAAGGGGGGAGTCCCCCGACAGAGGAGTCTCCCATGCAACAGCGCTGGATCGAGATGGGGCTCAGGTAAGTATTAGGGGGGGCTGCTGAACACAGGTTTTTAGAATGCATTAAGATTATATATAAAAAAAAAAAAATATTTAATTTAATGCAGAGAATGTATCAGGGGACAAAAAATAAATAAATAAAAAACCTTCACCCTTAAAAAACACTTTAAGGCTTCAATAAGGCTGCTTGCCGAAATCTTTACTAAGGCGTTGCTGCACACACTGCTCTTATACAAGCTAAACCCTGCGTGAGCAGGACCTTAGAAATGTTGTTGTTTTTT
The DNA here is from genome assembly GCA_028564925.1 of Lithobates sylvaticus. Classification (NCBI taxonomy): domain Eukaryota; kingdom Metazoa; phylum Chordata; class Amphibia; order Anura; family Ranidae; genus Lithobates; species Lithobates sylvaticus. The sequence continues at coordinate 59,393,326 of CM053038.1, forward strand.
TTTATGTTTCCAATAAACCTTTTTCAATGCTCATTAAAGGTAACACATTGGGGTTGATTTACTAAAACTGGAGAGCGCAAAATCTGGAGCAGATGTGCATAGAAACCAATCAGCTTCCAGGTTTTACTGTCAAAGCTGAAGTTAGAAGCTGATTGGCTACCATGCACAGCGGCAACAGATTTTGCACTTTCCAGTTTTAGTAAATCTCCCCCCCTTGTATGAGAAACCTTGTCAGTAATGGAATCTATTCCTGTAGCGGATGTAGAGAAAACGGTCTACAGATCGTAGTGGGCGGGTTCAGTGGAAAGTGATGCCTAGGCTAGCCAGAAGAATGATATAGAGATCAGTCCTAGAACAGCTGAATATCTGCAGCGATGCTGAGCAAGTGACAGTCTCACGCCTATTTCCCGGAGGGGTGATCGTGGTGCATTTCTGGGGTGTAGGTCAGAAGTACAATCATCACCCAGAGGTGCAGGAGCGCCTGAAATACAAAATAAAAATTAATTAGCGATTTCCTCCTTTTTTTATTGTCAGACCCCTTTCCTGTCTCTGCAATACACCTTCTGATATGGGGAGATCAGCTTAGTGGTCGATGCATTTGTAGTGCCTCCACGCCAGTCTGAACTGTGGTTAACCGCATGCCGACCAGCGCACGACGATGTATGTTGGCACGCCTGGGCATCAGGTACGTCCCCTTTAAATCACGGCATTGTGGGCACACGCCCGCCACGCACTCGGTGACCGTGGACTCAGCTTAGTGGTCGATGCATTTGTAGTGCCTCCACGCCAGTCTGAACTTTGGTTAACCACATGCCGACCAGCGCACGACGATGTACGTTGGCACAATGGCATGGCTGGGCAAACAGGTACGTCCCCTTTAAATTGCAGCATTGTGGGCACACGCCCGCCACGAACTTCGTGACCGTGCCTGCGGACTCGATGACCGTGATCGTGTCACGGAGCGGCAGAACAGGGAGATGTAAACAAGGCATTTCCCTGTTCTGCCTAGTGACATGATAGGTATCTACTGCTCCCTGTCATTAGGAGCAGTGATCGCTGTCATGCGAGTAGTAGCCCACCCCCCCAGTTAGAATCACTCCCTAGGACACACTTAACCCCTTGATCGCCCCCCTAGTGTTTAACCCCTTCCCTGCCAGTGTTATTTACACAGTAATCTGTGCATTTTTATAGCACTGATCGCTGTATAAATGACAATGGTCCCAAAATGGTGTCAAGTGTCCACCATGATGTCGCAGTCGAGATAAAAATCGCAGATCACCGCCATTACTAATAAAAAAAAAAAAATTATAATAAAAAATGCCATAAATCTATCCCCTATTTTGTAGATGCTATAACTTTTGCGCAAACCAGTCAATATATGCTTATGGCATTTTTTTTTTTTTTACCAAAAATATGTAGAAGAATACATATCGGCCTAAATGGAGGAAAAAAATAGTTTATTATATATTTTTGAGGGATATTTATTATAGCAAAAAATAAAAAATAATGCGTTTTTTCTTTCAAAATTGTCGCTTATGTTTTTTTATAGTGCAAAAAATAGAAACCGCAGGAGGTGATCAAATACCACCAAGGATGTCAATTTTGTTTGGGTACAACGTTGCACGACCGCACAATTGTCAGTTAAAGCGACGCAGTGCCGCAAAAAGTGCTCTAGTCAGGAAGGGGGTAAAATCTTCCGGGGTTAAAGCATTTAACCCCCCCCAAAAAAAAATTGATCCTGTGCTTGTGCTGTGTCATTTTTCCCCCTGTATCACCTTTAATAACTGCCTGATCCTGGCTGGCTATACCCTACCCCCTGTAAACTGACCACGATAATCAGGGCTGCTGAGCCCTGACATTGTGGTCAAAGTACGTGCCTCCATCAGCTGCAGCCCTCCTGTCCTCCTATGTTCTCCACTGTCCTCCTCCCACCTCCCCTCTCTGCCCGCCGGTCTCCTCGGCTCACGTCAGCGGGGGTTTCCCAGCACCAGCCCCTGCCGCCATTGCATCGGGAGAGGAGACCAGCGGGCGATCAGCTGAGCGCCGAACAGCGATCTGAAGTAAGCGATTATTCTGCATATTTTAAGAAATGACATGCACTGGGGAGTTTACTTCTATATATCAGAAAGAACTATAGAAAAAAAATATTGGCTTTACAAACACTTTAACCACTTCCCATCCAGCGACACACCCGTATGTCGCTGGAGTTTCGACAGTTATAGCGGGATGACAATTGCAGCAGCAGGCATCGCCCCAATATTGTTTTTTTAACCACTTCAGCCACCCGGAAGATTTGGCTGCTGAATAACCCATTTTTTGCGTTTCGGCACTGCGTCGCTTTAACTGACAATTGCGCGGTCGTGCGACGTGGCTCCCAAACAAAATTTACGTCCTTTTTTTTCCCCACAAATGGCTTTCTTTTGGTGGTATTTGATCACCTCTGCGGTTTTTATTTTTTGTGCTATAAACAAAAAAAAAAGCGACCATAATATTTTGTACTTTTTGCTATAATAAATATTCCCATTTTGTTTTAAAAAAAGCAAATGTTTGCCTCAGTTTAGGCCGATATGTATTCTACATATTTTTGGTAATAAAAATCACAATAAGCATATATTTATTGGTTTGCACAAAAGTTATAGTGTCTACAAAATAGGGGATCGATTTATAGCATTTTCATTAATTATTTTTTTACTAGTAATGGCTGCGATCTGTGATTTTTTTTTTTAAATCGGGACTGCAACATTATGGCATACACATCGGACACTTTTGACACATTTTTGGGAACATTGGTATTTTATATACAGCGATCAGTGCTATAAAAATGCACTGATTACTGTAAAAATGTCACTGGCAGGGAAGGGGTTAACACTAGGGTTAGATCAAGGGGTTAACTGTGTTCCCTGCTAGTGTTTCTAACTGGAGGAAGTGACAGATTGTGGTTCCTAGCCAATAGGAACACACGATCTGTCACTCCTCTCAGAACAGAACAGGGAAGTGTGTGTTTACACACACTCATCTCTGTTCTGTCTCTCGTGCTTGCGATCGCTCGTGGCTGGTGGTCATCGCGACCATAGTCACCCTCGCTGTCCCGATCCCGCGAGCCGACGTATAGCTACAATGGTTCACAGGATCGTGCTGACCTGCCACAGTAAAATGATGGCAGCTGGTCGGCAAGCAGTTAAAGACGGCGGTCTTGTAATAGCAATCGAAGTGGCTAACACGTCCCCTCCTTGTAAAAACAATCCAGTGGCTAGTTAGCCACTAGGATTGCATTTACAATAGACTGTCGGCTCTTAAAAAAAAAAAAAAAAAAAAAAAAAGGTACTATAGGCATCATCTTGGTATAACATTGCATTCTAGTGACATACCGTTACGTCGCTGGTCGTCAAGTGGTTAAAGTCTCTAAGCTCCAGACCCTGATCCGGGGATTACCAAACCCAGTAAATTTTGTCAAGCCGGTCTTCTCTACCCAGAAAAAATATTCTGGAGCTTTGTACTCTGCATTAGTGTGAATCCTGTGTGCCTCCTGCCTATCCTCCCCCAGTGGTAGGGCCTAGCACTGTCACAGTCTGCGAGGACACTGGTGCTGAGGGGTGTGTTTGTTACTTAGCTCTGCAGGCACAGTGCAAAGGAGTGAGTTCCCGAGAATTAAAAGATACGTAAAGCTGAACTCCAGGCAGATATAAAAGATACAATAATTCGGCTCTGTGCGCATTAGAGCAGGGGTAGGCAACCTCGGCCCTCCAGCTGTGGTGAAACTACAAGTCCCATGAGACATTGCAAGACCTTGACAATCACAGGTATGACTCCTAGAGGCAGAGGCATGATGGGATTTGTAGTTTCACCACAGCTGGAGTGCCGAGGTTGCCTACCTCTGCATTAAAAGGCTGGTTCACACCAACCCACGCAGCAAAAAGCAGTGTTTTACCATGTGGGCAGCTGTCAGTGTGAGGCCCAGCAGGGAGTGGTGTGATGCATGTTAGTGCTTTTCTGTTTACTTTTTTTTTTTTTTTTTTTTACTTTATTTGAAGTGTCACATAGTGACAATTCATTAATATTGCAGTACATTGGGCTATAGTGACACGCAGTGCCATCTGCCGTGCATTAGGAAAAATACTGCATGTCCGCACTTTAGTGCAGCTTCTTGCTTCGCACATCACACCAGCATTGTGGTGTGAAGGGGTACATAGTAAAGATTTTTTTATGTGTCCTAGTGGTGACCTGCGTTGATGCACTGTGGAGAGTCACAGGTCACGCACTGTGTGTGAACAAGCCCTAAATGTTTTTGTTTAAAAGCAAGCAGTGCAGGTACCCGAATCAGACCTGGCATCAGACTCCTGCCAAATAATAAAAAAAAATTAGGGCTGTGGAAATTAAAGATTAATTCCTCGATTAATCGATAACATTTTTTTGATCGATAAATTCTTTTGATCGGTACTCAGCTCTTCGCCGGCTTACGGGTCTTCAGGGAGTTCCGTCGTAAATCCGGTGACGTCACCGGACTCCTCCCCCTTCCCCATGTGCCTCCATCTGCTAAAGAAGGGAAGGGGGGAGGAGTCCAGTGACAGCGAAGTTCTGATTGAACGTAACGCATACGGGGGAGGAGTTACGCATGGCGTCACCCGCTGCTGCCCTACGGAACTAACACGATTGTCGGCTTTACATGCTGTGCTTTTATCATATTTATGTGAGTAGTTGGTGTTTGAACACAAAAATGAAATCTTATACTTAAGCGGTGAACACTTATATCTTTTCTTTCTACCCATGACCTGGCGTCCTTGCTGAGATCTAAGGAGACGTGAGAGAAGTTTATGGTCCGTGTTTACCCTTTTAAAACCCACTTGCATGACCACCTGTTTGCACAGGGGTCCATGCCATTAGGTGAGAGTGATTGTCACGCTACTGTGGAAAAAAAAAAAAAATTACTTACATCAGTGCTACAGTTTAAATTTAAAGCGTATTTGCGTGAACTGTGAAGTTAAGTCATGGATTGTGGAAACTAACTAGTGTCGGGTGATTGTATATAGTGTATACCACATTTACCACTGACTAATGCAGAGTTGCAATGCAAGGAGATCAGCTAAAAAGTAGTTGATTGATTAATCGAAATTGATTAATCGAACACGAACATTTTAATCAGTAATAGCCCTAAAAAGAAAAAATGCACAACCTGTAAAAAGATGTGGCTATATATATATAAAAAAGTGAACTTATCCTTTAACCACTTGACCTCCAGAAGGTTTACCCCCCCCCCCTTCATGACCAGACCATTTTTTGGGATACAGCACTGCGTTATTTTAACTGCCTATTGCACGTGCAATGCTGTACCCAAATAAAATGTATGTCCTCTTTTTTCCCCCCACAAATAGAGCTTTCTTTTGGTGGTATTTTATCACCTCAAAATAGTCCGACAATTTAAAAAAAAAAAAAAAAAAAACTTTTTTAAATGTCTGCTATAAAACATATCCAATAATAAAAAAAAAAATTAAAATCAAATTTCTTCATAAATTTAGGCCAATATGTATTCTGCTACTTTTTATGGTTGCAAAAAAAAAAAAAAAAAATCCCAATAAGCGTATATTTTATTGGTTTGCACAAAAGGTATAGCGTCTACAAACTATGGGATATTTTTTTACTAGTAATGGCGACGATCAGCGACTTATAGGGGGGCTGCGATATTACGGCGGACATTCTGACCCCAACTGACACTAATACAGTGATCAGTGCTAAAAAATATGCACTGTCATTAATGACACTGGCTGTGAAGGGGGTTAAACATCAGGGGCGATCAAAGGGTTAAATGTGTGCCTAGCCAGTGTTTTGGTGTACTGTGTGAGGTGCTTTTATTAGGGAAGTAATCGATTTCATTCCCTGCTTTGCGGGGAAAGTAAATCCATTACTTCCCCACTGACAGGACAGAGCTCTTCCTCGTTTACATAGGCAGAGCCCTGTCCTGTGTGTGTTCTGGACGATCGGTGGGTGCCAGCGGTAATCTATTGGCTGGCACCCGATGATTGGCATCTGCTGTGTAAAAATCCCCCCTACCCGGAAGTGCCAGATCACGTACTAGGTAGGTGATCTGGTGCAGCAGAATCACAGTATATCCATGTTATACGGTCAGCAAGCAGTTAAGGACTACTCTCTACTTACCATATAAATAATAATAAATAATCGAGCAATAGGATATCTTCTCAGGAATATGCCAAGACGGATACTGAAAAAGGCAAAAAAATAAAAAGCCCAGTTTAGGAGGTGCTCCAACCAAAACAAGTAACTCCACAGTACAGTTGAATAATGGATACTCGATCATTACCTAAACTGGTCTATGGTGGTCGCAGCTTTCCGGACCCTGCCGTACATGCCGGCCACGTTTGTGTCCGAGTCGCTGAACAGAACCGGGACGCTCCTTAGACGGGCACCTAGGAAAAGCAGAAGAGAGTTCATTACCAATGCCAATCAGAGACATGGAGCTGTGATGTAGAAAAAATCTACCACTTGGTTCTCATCTGCAGGATATTCTAAAACTTAGATTCTGGAAATCGGTTTAGAAAATAGTGCGGCAAGATAGAGTCACGCTTCCCACAATGCTGTGCAGTAGGAAAACCTGGAGGAAAGGTTTAAAGTGCTACTGTTCACCCAATAAAACAATCAGGTGGCTTCCTGTGTCAGGACTACATATCCCACGATTCCTTGCTCCCAGCCCGTAGTGTCTATGTGTGCCTGCTCTAACAGCATCTGGTGACTGCCTGCGTCTGGACTACATGTCCCACGATTCCTTGCTCCCAGCCCATGTGTGCCCGCTCTATTGGCATCATGTGGCCTCCTGCATGAAAATATGTCCTATAAATCCTTACTCCCAGACCATAATGATCCTGTATGCCTGCTCTAATAGCATCAGGTGACCTCCTGCATTAGGACTTCATCATCCCATGAACCCTTGCTCCCAGTGCATAGTGTCCATGTTCCAATAACATCTGTAGACTGCCTGCGACTGGACTACATGTCTCACGATTCCTTGCTTCCAGCCCATGTGTGCCTACTCTACTTGCATCAGGTGACCTCCTGTATTAGAACTTCCTTATCCCATGATTTTTCGCTCCCAGCTCATAATGTGCATATATACTTGCTCTAATAGCATGAAGTCACCTCCTGTGTCAGTACTGCATATCCCACGATTCCTCTTGGCCAGCCCATAATGCACATGCATGCCCACTCTAATAGCATTGGGTGACCTTTTGAGTTGGGACTACATGTCCCAGGACTCGTCACACCCAGCTCATAATGTGTACGTGTGCCCACTCTAATAGTATCAGGTCGGCTCTTGTGTCAGGACTACAGGTCCCATGATTCCTCACTCTCAACCCATAACGTGTATGTGTGGCCCCTCTATTACAATCTATGCAGGTTGCTCCTCTCAAAACCTTTGTAGTCCCAGCTGGCAGAGTACATGTGAAAGTGGCTGACAATGGAGATCCAGGGAAATCCCGTATGGCAGTGTAGTCACCCTATAGGTGAAAATATCAGCGCCATACATGTTGGTGTAAGACTGTGCTGCAAAAACAGGGGATAGCATTAACAACAGAAGTACATGAGAGAACATGCTCCTCCTATGCTAGCCTCCAGGACTTTCCCAGAACCTTTCCCATCCTCTGGAACTCCCTACCCCAGTATGTCTGGTCAGCTCCTACCCTGTTGGTCTTTAAAAGATCCTTAAAAACTCAATTTATTCAGGGAAGCCTACCCCACCTCCACCTAAAATCTGTACCCAAGTCACCCCCCATCTGATCATCCCCTGCAGCTATTACCTTTTGGAGCACCTCCCCTCCCTTTAGATTGTAAGCTCCACAAGCAGGTCCCTCCTATTTCTTCTGTATTGAACTGTGTAGCAATCGTACTGTAACCCTTTATATTGTAAAGCACTGCACAAACTGTTGGCGCTACATAAATCCTGTATAATAATAATCATATTGTTAAAGAGTTTATTAACCCCTTGAAGACCAGCCTTTTTCTGGCACTTTGTTTACGTGTAACAATCTTTTTTTTTTATGCTCGAAAAATTACTTAGAACCCCCAAACATATTTGTTTAAACCCCTTCCCGCCGAGCGTACGCAGATATGCGTCCTTGGCTTTCGGGGGTTATACCGGGATGATGCCCGCAGCTGCAGGCATCATCCCGGTACCATTGTCTAGAGCCGGCGATTGGCTTTACAGGTATAAGAACCGATGCGGCTAAAAGGTGATCTGAATACTTTGAAATGCAAAGGAGGGATTTGGGGTCTTTTAGACCCCGATCCCTCCATAAAGAGTACCTGTCACCACCCATTACTGTCAAAAGGGATGTTTACATTCCTTGTGACAGCAATAAAAGTGATCAAATATTTTTTTTTATATATTTTTTTTTTTTTTAAAACACAAATGAATTATCTAAAATTAAATAAAATAAATAAGAAAAACATTTTTTTTTTAAAGCACCCCCTTCCCCGCGTGTTTGTGCAGCAAAGAAAACGCATACGGAAGTCGCGCCCGCATATGTAAACAGTGTTCAAATCGCACATGTGAGGTATCGTCAGAGCGAGAGCAATAATTCTAGCACTAGACCTCCTCCGTAACTCTAACCTGGTAACCGTAAAACATTTTTAAAGCGTCACCCTTTGGAGATTTTTAGGTACCGTAGTTTGTCGCCATTCCATGAGTGCGTGCAATTATAAAGCGTGACATGTTTGGTATCTATTTACTCGGCATAACATCATCTTTCACATTATACAAAAAAATTGGGCTAATTTTACTGTTTCGTTTTTTTTAAAATTCATGAAATTATCTTTTTCCCAAAAAGTTGCGCTTAAAACCTCTCTGCACAAATACAGTGTGACAAAAAATATTGCAACAATCGCTGTTTTATTCTCTAGATTCTCTGCTAAAAATATATATATATATATATATATATATATATATATATATATATATATATATATATATATATGTTTGGGGGGTTCTAAGTCATTTTCTAGCAAAAAATACGGATTTTAACTTGTAAACACAAAATGTCAGAAATAGGCTTAGTCATGAAAGGGTTAAAGCAGAAGCCCTAGAGAATAAATTGGTGTGTTTTGCAATTTGATGTTGCACGGTATTTGCGCAGCGATTTTTCAAACGCAATTTTTATTGGAAAAAATAAATGAAAAAAAAAAAAACAACACAATACATAACTCAGTTTTTACAACAAAAAAAAAAAAAATCGAAAAGATGATGTCACGCCGAGTAAATAGATACCAAACATGTCCCATGTTTAAAATTGCACATGCCTCCGCGCAGCAGTAACAAATGATGTATATTTTACTATGCATAGGAGATGCTTTAAAAGCATGTTAAGGTTATCACTTTAAATTTACAGAGGAGGTCTGGTGCTAGACTGCCCGTGATCTGATGTTCGTGGAGATGCCTCATATGTGGGATGATCGCCGGTTGTGTGCATGCGGGATCGACTCACGCGTTCACCTTTGCGCGCTAACACTGGGGGAGAGAGGGGCCTTCGTTTTTTAAATTTTTTTTTTTATTATTCATTTATTTGATTTTTACACTGTTGCTGTCATTTTTTTATTTATCACTTTTATTGCTGTCACAAGAAATGTAAACATCCTTGTGACAGGAATAGGCAGTGACAGGTACTCTTTATGGAGGGATCTGGGGCCAATAAGGCCCCAAATCCCTCCTTTGCACTTGAAAGCATTCAAAATTCCAAGATCAGCATTTGTGAATACTTTCGATATTCCAAAAAAATGGTGCAGTTGACAGCCAGATAATCCGGAAGGGATGTCATGTCATCGCTTCCAGGTTACCATAGAGAAGACCTGATCAAAGCCGATTCCGGCTTTCTCTGGGTCTCCGGCCAGCCGAGGGACGTGGCGTCTGGTATCTTGGGTCTCCCAGTAGTGCAGAGAGCTGCGGAAGGTGGCGGGGCGTCCCTATCCACTGCTTGTAATAGCAATTGAGAGGCTAGTTAGCCATTCCGATTGCCATTAAAAGAGAGCCGACAGTTGGCTCTAAAACGGTACTGGGGTGATGTCTGCAGCTGCATATTATCCCGATACAACCACTCCAGGTACGCGATTTGGCGGTAAGTGGTTAATACTTTAAGATATGTGGCCTATTTTCTGTCTGTGACCCTTATTGGGGAGATTTCCCCCCCCCCCCCCCCCCCCCCCACTTGCCAATTATTGGGGAGATCCCCCCCCCCCACTTGCCAATTATTGGGGAGATTTCCCCCCCCCCCACTTGCCAATTATTGGGGAGATTCCCCCCCCCCCCCACTTGCCAATTATTGGGGAGATTCCCCCCCCCCCCCACTTGCCAATTATTGGGGAGATTTCCCCCCCCCCCCCCCTTGCCAATTATTGGGGAGATTTCCCCCCCCCCCACTTGCCAATTATTGGGGAGATTTCCCCCCCCCCCCACTTGCCAATTAGTGGGGAGATTCCCCCCCCCCACTTGCCAATTATTGGGGAGATTCCCCCCCCCCACTTGCCAATTATTGGGGAGATTCCCCCCCCCCCACTTGCCAATTATTGGGGAGATCCCCCCCCCCCACTTGCCAATTATTGGGGAGATTCCCCCCCCCCACTTGCCAATTATTGGGGAGATTCCCCCCCCCCCCCCCACTTGCCAATTATTGGGGAGATTCCCCCCCCCCACTTGCCAATTATTGGGGAGATTTCCCCCCC
>CM053038.1:59404544-59428262 GCA_028564925.1 Lithobates sylvaticus
CAAGCACTGCACCTGCCGATACATTACCTGGAGAACAGAGGATAGGCTATCGACAAAGACAAAGTCCAAGTACCTGCAACAATAGTGAAATTCCTGGGAATGATGTGGACTGGGCAACAGAGGAAAATTCCAGAGACAGTTGTGTAAACTATCCAGGCTCTGTCGCCCCCTACTACCAAAGAGGAGGCATAAAAGTTCATTGGAGTTGTGGGGTTCTGGAGATCGTTCATCCCACATCTTGGACTGATTCCGAGGCCTATATATATATAATTATATATATATATATATATATATATATATATATATATATATATAATATATATATATATATATATATATATATATATATATAATGTCACTAGAAAAAAGACTAAGTTCTCATGGGGTTCAGAGCAGCGGACTGCATTCCTGGCTACCAAAGAAGCTATTCTGCAGCATCAGGGATTAGGACCCGTGAGACAAGGAGTACCATTTCAGCTGGATGTAGTGGAGCAGAATGGTACCATATCTCTGAGTCTATGGCAGCCAAATGAAAAGGACTGAGAGCAATACTCATTGGATTTTGGTCCAAACAACTGACAGGGGCACAGAAGAGATACACGCCCCCAGAGAGGTACCTGTTTGAGGCCTACACAGCACTTCAACATGTAGAGACCATTACAGGAAAGGACACAGTCATCATCCATACTGCATTGCCAAAAGCAGGATGGGTGAGAGATAATGGACTGACCACTAGGGCAGCTGTAGCCCAGAACCAGAGACTGATGAAATGGAAGTGGTACCTTCAAGAAAGAGGGGGTATTGCAGCTGGGGATGTTAGAGACATTTCAAAACAGTTGGCAGGGCTTGTTACTTTTACCAGCACCTGGCCAGAAGAAGAAATTCCTGTGCTGCAGTCATCCCCCATTCAAGAGGCTCCACCCTTTGAGTCTGTCAGAAGACATGAAGCAGTCAGCATGGTTTACTGATGGTTCAGCCATAGTCGCCTCATCTGGGTGTAAATGGACAGCAGCAGCCTACAACCAAAGTACAGACACAGTCCTGCAGGAGACCGGAGTTGGAGGGTCCAGTCAGTATGCAGAGTTGAAAGCTGTAGTGATGACTCTTCAGGAGGATCTTTCTTCCCATGTCACTATCTACACTGACAGCTGGGCGTTTTTTAAAGGACTGACAACTTATATGCCCACGTGGAAGTCCAATGAATGGATGATTCATGGAAAGATGGTGTGGGGAGGCAAGGAAGTCTGGGACTACATCTGGAAGGAAGCTCACTCCCGCACCATAAAAGTGGGGCATGTTGATGCACATGTGCCCCTAGTCCCAGACTTTGAGAACTACAGAGTTGCATATGAAATTCACCAAAGTAAAGGCAGTTGTGCCAATTTGATTCTGTCTTGATGAACTTGGCCAACTGGGCCCACAAGCAATCTGGACATTTGGGGGCAGAAAGCAACATATGAATGGGCACAGCAGAGAGGATTGCCTATATCCATGGACATGATAAAGACTGTAATGGGGAACTGTACAGTGTGTGGAGAAGTGCGACAATGGCCATTGCAAAAGTACTCCACCGGGTCAATTAAGAGGGGTGAGAGGCCTGCAGAGATCTGGCAGATTGACTTCATCGGTCGCCTGCCCCGGGGAAACAATGAACTGAGATATTGTTGCACTGCAGTGGACACATATTCAGGACTTATGCTTGTTCATCCTTGCAAACGTGCAGATCTAGCCGCACTGCTTCAACTGCTCCAGAAACTTGTCATTGCTTATGGTTGTCCCAAACAAGTCCAAAGTGATAACGGCTCACACTTCACCGGATCAACAGCACAGCAGTGGGCCAAAGATTCTGGAGTGTACTGGTTGTGCCACATCCCATACCATCCACAGGCAGCTGGTTTGATTGAAAGATACAAAACGGGGTATTGAAGGACCAGATACGCAAACTTACACCCACACATACACTAAGGGGGTGGGATCGGGTCCTCACACAGGCAGTCATGTTGTTAAATTCTAGGCCAATAGCCAAAAGCACACCATATGAGAGGATGGTAGGGGCTGGGGCACATATTCCACAGCTGGAGTGCAGAGTTCAGTATTTATGTAAGGTTCCAGAAAGAACAGGGCTTAACAGATACCATGTTACTGCTTCCCATGACATAGAAACCAAGAGTGACGTATCTGAAGCTGAAGCCTATCTAGGAATGAGAGGGAATCTGGCAGGAAGGTTTGAAGTTATATTTGCATTGGCAGATGAGCTTCAAGACAGTGGCTGGGACTCTGACTGGTTAGTGGATACTTCTTCTCCGCAAGAGTGGAAAGTGAGGCTACATAACATCAAACCTTCCAAAAACAGCAGTGATATTCTGGGAAATATTAGTATATTTCCTCTCCTCCCTATTGATGTTCTTTGGGAGGGTCAGAAGTGGGTACAGGCAGGGGGTAAAGTCTTAGTCAGATATCCAGGCAAGAAGCCATTTAGAGGAGAGATTGTAGCTGAAGGGCTTGGATCTACTGTTTATGTATTATTAGAAGGAACAGATAATCCGCTTTGTTTTCCACTCCACAGGCTGTCTTTGATTTGATCCATAGGACATGATGGAAAGAATGACGGAAGATCGCAAAAGAGCTGTGGAGAGCAAGGCCTTTGATGTATTACAAGCCTGGACTTGTTTCTAAAGAACATTAGAATGGACTTTCTAATATACTTTTAAGTTAAAGACTGAAACACCTGCTCAATGACAGAAATATGGGAGGTGTTGCATTCAAGGAAATTAATGTTTAGAATGAGTTTTATTAGTAATGAAGTGATTTTCTGTATGGGAGTCTGAAAGAAAAAATAAAATCTAGGGCGGAATGTGTTGCGTTTGTTAAAAATATGATTTTTTTTTTATTAAATCAGACAGACACAGGATACATGGGACAATATTATAAAAGTGAGTTGGTCAGATTACTGTCAGTTTTATAGTATATTTCTCAAACAAATGCCATTTTCATACAATGGGGTTAGATACCATTGTTGTATTCAATTGACAGTTTTCAACAGACTATTGTCTTTATAGCTACAGTAAACAAGTAAGACATTACTTGTTTGAGATTCTTTCAGATCTCAAACTGAAAGAATGACTGTTAGATTACTGGTAGGTTTGGTTTGAGTAGACAAACAGTCATTCTTTCAGTTTGAGATCTGAAAGAATCTCAAACAAGTAATGTCTTACTTGTTTACTGTAGCTATAAAGACAATAGTCTGTTGAAAACAACAATGCTATCTACCCATTGTCTACTCAAACCAAACCTACCAGTAATCTATGGGTAGATAGCATTGTTGTATTCAACTGACAGTTTTCAACAGTCCATTGTTTCTACAGCTACAGTAAACAGGTATGTTTTCTGTTTGGCAACTATGATAAACAGCCCGACACATAAAAAGGGGGATTCAGACATAAGCTAGGACACAACATCATCATGCTGCAAGATCAGAAGAACACGCCGGAGCTCATCCCTAACCATAGGCTGTTCTATTTTCTAGGCATTTTACTTGTTATAGATATCTGTCAGCCTAGTATTGTATTCCTAATATTGTAATAGTTTTGTATGTACAGCATCTTTGTATAGTAAAAGCACATTTACACACTGCAGAAGTCTCAGCTTCCTTGCTTATACCACAGAGTAACCTTGCTAGATAGACGCAAGCAAAACAGTGGTCCACTGGGAAATCATTTAATGGACACAAAACAAATATTAGACCACACTATACAATTACCTGATTTCTGAGTTTCTGGATCTCATCCTCTCGGTCCCTGATTCTCCCTTGAAGTGTATTCTTGGTCCTGTGAAAATCCTCCTGTGTATATTGAACTTCCTGGGGGGAGAATAAAACGACCCAACTTATAGCAAACTATGAAAAAGAGCCCTAGGACTAAAAGTGTAGGATACCACAAAAGGTCATATTTCATAACTAATATTTCACATTTGTCTTTTTTATTTAGTTGTTTGTAAAACTAGCCTGAGCTCTTTTAACCACTTGCTGACCACTGCACACCGATAAACAGCGCGACCGTGCCCACGGGACCGACGGACTCGATGTCCGCCGGTCTCCCGGCGATCATGTCACGGAGCCTCAGAACGGGGAAGTGCTTATGTAAACAAGGCATTTCCCTGTTCTGGCTTGTGTCATGACAGAGATCACTGCTCCCGATCAGGAGCAGTGATCGCTGTCATGTGACTAGTAGCCCATACCCCCCCCCCACAGTTAAAATCACTCCCTAGGACACACTTAACCCCTTGATCGCACCCTAGTGGTTAACCCCATTCACTACCAGTGTCATTTACACAGTAATCAGTGCCTTTTTTATAGCACTGATCGCTGTATAAATGACAATGGTCCCAAAAATGGTGTCAAAAGTGTCCGCCATAAAAAAATCGCAGATCACTGCCATTACCAACTAAAAAAAAAAAAAAATGCCATAAAACTATGCCCTATTTTGTAGACGCTATAACTTTTGCGCAAGCCAATCAATATACACTTATTGCGATTTTATTTACCAAAAATATGTAGAAGAATACATATTGGCCTAAACTAAAAACTGAGGGAAAAAAATAGTTTTTTTTATATATTTTTGGGGGATATTTATTATAGCAAAAAGTAAAAAATATTGTGTTTTTTTCCAAAATTGTCGCTCTATTTTTGTTTATAGCACAAAAAATAAAAACCGCTGAGGTGATGAAATACCACCAAAAGAAAGCTCTATTTGTGGGGGAAAAAAAAAAACCTCAATTTTGTTTGGGTTCAGCGTCACACGACCGCGCAATTGTCAGTTAAAGTGACGCAGTGCTAAATCGCTAAAAGTGCTCTGGTCAGGAAGGGGGTAAAATCTTCCGGGGCTGAAGCGGTTAATTTACACATTTACTGTGAAATACTGCCAGTCTGTCACGGAAACAGGCAAAGACCTGGTAATCTTAGCAAAAGCCATCAAGGCCACATCAGACGCACTGGCGCGAACAGCGTACGCAGACGCGCGCAACTTGACAGATGCTGGCATCTCCTGGACTATTTAAACCTGCTGCTGACAATGGTGCATTGCTGGATCATCATTAGCTTCCCCATGGTCCTGTGTATCCTAATTGAACTCCTGTTATGGACCCGGCTTGCTCCGACCTGTGATCCTGATTTACCCTTGGCTTGTACTTCTGACTTCTATCCTGCTGGCTCCACCGTGTTTGACCTTGGCTTGGCTTACCGACTCTGCTACAGATTCATCTCACTGTGTATGACCCCGGCTTATCCAGTCTCCTTACCTGAACTTATCTCACCATGTACAACCCCTGGCCTGGCTCCCGTTTCGGTTTCCAGTTTGCTAATCTGTCAAGCTACCTTGTACTTTCCAAAGAACTATCCAGCCTGCTTCCGCTACATCTCTGTGACCAGCTCACCTCATCACAGTACCTGGCAAACCGTGCTTCTCTGGGCACTGCTATCCCTGTACCACTTTCAGGGAAGCACTGCACTTAGCCGCAAGGGGAGCCCACTCAGCATCTCAGCCTCGCACCTGGTACGTGACAGTATAATCCAGCCATAATGTCAGAGGCTGACGGAGTTGCTTCCCCTCTGGAGGTTCCATGCCAACAGGTCACTGCTCTCAGTTTTGGTCATTCAAGTTTTGGTCATTCAAGAATGCCTGCCTGTCGTACTTGGCCTTACAACCACTGACTTTCTCCCTTGAGACTATTAAAAGTAGGGTCCCTTGTCACATTTCTAGCAGATGAACCCCAGGCTTGGGCCCACAGCCTATTTGAACAAAAAAACCCGGTCATCAATCATGTGGACTTATTTTTAGATGCTATCGCACAAGTATATTATGAACCGCAGCGGGTAGCCACAGCTGAAACTGCTCTACAAACTGACACAAGGAAGGCGCCCCGTGGAGGACTACACAGTAGACTTTCGCAAACGGTCCGCTGACACGGGATGGAATGAAGCTGCCTTAAAATATCAATATCACCAGGGCTTGTCAGAATCCCTCAAGGATGAGCTGGCCAGGAGTAAAGTATCCTGCCACCCTGGAAGACCTTATTCAGTTGGCTAGTCAACTCAAGGCACCTGCCGAAGCGATGCTCCGAAAGAGCCCAAGCCCTCAGACCCACTTGGATGTTACCCAAGGTTACTTCGTCTCTAGCAACCATGCCTCCCTCTGCATTCATATCAGAAGTTGAACCTATGTAGGATTGGCCTAGTCTGCTCAGCTCTGACTCCAGAAGAGAGACTTCGTTGTCAGCCTTTACTGTGGGGAAACGGGACATTTCTTACGCAACTGCCCGATAAGACCCCGGAAGTCTCTTCCATGTATGCCTGTATATGTCCAGATGGTAGGATATTCCCCCTCTCATCTTGTCTTTCCTGTCTCCTTGCAGGTAGCGGAAGAGCAGGTTGGGCTTCAGACAATAATTGATTCTGGAGCCTGCAGCTGCTTTCTGGACTTGACTTTGGCAAAGAAACTTAGCATTCTCCTCTTCAGTAAAAAGCAACAACTGACAGATCATCTAACTGATGGCTCCATGCCTAGTTCTGGGCCTGTTACCCAAGAGACTGCACCTCTTTTCATCTGGGCACCAAAAATTTCTGCGCCTTGATGTTCTGAGCTCACCCATGTCTCCGGTCATTCTAGGCATCTCTTGGCTGCAGGCGCACAACCCGCAGATTGACTAGTCAAAGGGAGAAGTTCTATTTCCCTCTTCATATTGTCAACAGCACTGTCTCACTCCCATGCAGAATAAGTCTGCTAATTGGTTGGCTGACCAACCAGTGTCCAGCACCCACAAGGATGTGCCAACAGCCTACCAAGGGTTCTTGGAAGCCTTTGACAAGAAAAATGCTGATGTCCCTACAACTCATTGGCCATATGATTGCCCAATTGAGCTCCTCCCAGGTTCAGAAATACCCTTTGGTCGCATATTCCCTCGCTCTGAAAAGGAGCTTGGAGACACTACGGGCATACTTTGATGAGAACTTGGAGAAGGAATCCGCCCATCTTCCTCTCCTGCTGGGGCCGGCATATTCTTTGTGGAGAAAAAAAAAGATAAGACCCTCAGACTATGTGTAGATTACAGGGAGCTAAACAAAAATCACCATTAAAAAAAAAAATCACTACCCGCGCCTTCTTATTCCAGAGCTCTTTCAGAGGTTCCGTAATGCCCAAGTCTTCACGGAGTTAGATCTGCGAGGTGCCCACAACCTGATCCGCATTCGGATAGGAGTCGCCATGGAACCACAAAAAGTCAAGGCTATCCTGGACTGGCCCGCTCCCATAGATAAGAAGGGGGTACAAAGGTTTGTTGGGTTCGCAAACTTTTACAGAAGATTCATAAAGTCACCCACCAATTAATACATATTGATTATATCACGTACATAAGGTTGCTCATATACGCACACACACAGTTAAAAGGAGAAAAGGTCCAGGCATTACCTGTTTCTGGCGCTCCAGTTCAGCCTCCAGCTCCTGTTTCCCCCTCCTCTGCTCTGCCATCTGCTCCTGCAGATCATTCATTTGTTCTCTGGCAGTTTCTGCTTCACTCATTTGCTGAGTCTCCAGATCCTACAATGGGGGAAGATATGAAGCATAACCGTGTGTGCTTTCTCTAAGGATAGAACATACTAACGGAGAGTATAACATAAAGCAAAAAAAATACAGATAATTCCACACACCCAGGAAAGAAAAGCCTAAAAAAACCTAAAGCTGTATTCTCAGTGATGTCACTGGTCTCTAGTGAATGGATAGGCTGCTTTCTCTGATAGTTGAAATTTAAGGGCACACACTCCATTTTTGAAAAAAGAGATTGAGAATTGGATTCCATTTTTCATTGCTATTGGATGTCATTTTTCTGGTGAAACAAAAAAAAAAAAAAAAAAAAAATGTCTGCCATAGACAACATATACATGTATTCTAGTCTCTTGGGTAACGGAGAACACCTACACCAAAGCTCTCTCTCAATCTTAAAAGGCAGTGTGTAATATTTGGGGCAGTATGTAATATATATAGAAGCAGAGCATCAGAGAACATCCTCTTACCTGTAACTCGGCTTTCAGCTGCTGGATCTGAGCCAGAAGTTTCTGTATGTCTTCTCTCTGCATGTCTCTCTCATGTCTCGTCTCTTCCAGCTCCATACTGCTGCCTACATGGCTGTCCAACCCATCCAGACCTGAGCCCTCCTTCAGGCTGCTGATCAGTTTCTCTTTGGACTATAAGGTGCAAGAAAACAGAGATAACTACTTCACCTCCAGAAGGTTTTACCCCCTTGAAGACCAGAGCATTTTTTTGCTGTTCAGTGCTGCGCTGCTTTAATTGGCAATTGCGCGGTCATGCAACGATGTACACAAATTACATTTGTCATTTTTTTCACACAAAATATAATTTTCGTTTGGTGGTATTTAATCACCACTGCAGTTATTTTATTATATAATAAAAAAAGACCGAAAATTTTGGGGAAAATATATATATATTTTATTATTTTTACTTTCTGCTATAAAACATCCAATACATTTTTTTATTTTTTTAAATCCTTTTTAAATTTCTTTTTTGTGGCAAATGTATTCTGCTACATGTCTTTGGTAAAAAATTAAAATAAAAATCTCAATAATTGTATATTCATTGGTTTGCATGAAAGTTATAGAATCTACAAACTATGGTGTATATACTGTATCTCACAAAAGAGTGTGTGTGTGTGTGTTGTGTGTGTGTGTGTGTGTGTGTGTGTGTGTGTGTGTGTGTTACACACAGTATCTCACAAAAATTAGTACACCCCTCACATTTATGTAAATATTTTATTCTATCTTTTCATGTGACAACACTGAAGAAATGACACTTTGCTACAATGTAAAGTAGTGAGTGTACAGCTTGTATAACAGTTTAAATTTGATGTCCCCTCAAAATAAGGCAACACACAGCCATTAATGTCCAAACCGCTGGCAACAAAAGTGAGTACACCCCTAAGTGAAAATGTCCAAATTGGGCCCAATTGACCATTTTCCCTCCCTGGTGTCATGTGACTCATTAGTGTTACAAGGTCTCAGTTGTGTTAAATTTTGTGTTATCGCTCTCACTCTCTCATATTGGTCACTGGAAGTTCAACATTACAAAAATCTGAGGGGTGTACTCACTTTTGTGAGATACAGTATATACACCATAGTTTGTAGATTCTATAACTTTCATGCAAACCAATGAATATACATTTGAGATTTTTTTCTTTTTACCAAAGACATGTAGCAGAATACATTTTGGGCACAAAAAAAAATTAGATAAAAAAATAAAAAATAAAAAATGTATTGGATGTTTTATAGCAGAAAGTAAAAAAAAATTGAAAAAAGTAAAAAAAATAAAATAATATATATATATAATATATATATATATATATATATATATATATATATATATATAAAAATAAATAAGTAAATACAATTTCTCTCTCTCTATATATTCTAATGATTCTGGGTACAACAAGCTATCCTCTGCTATCCCCAGAGGGCGCACCTCTCCAGTCATTACTCCGCACCTGCAGAATGCGAGTTGCCTTTTGTTTATAATCCATCATTTCCTGTTTTACAGACTCTGCTGCGGCCTTTGCAACCTTCAGCTGCTGCTGCAGATCGTCGCACCTCCTCTTCTCCTCCATGTGTTTCTTCTCAGCGCCCACCACCGAGTCCACCAGGTTCTGACGCTCTGCTTCCATCTTGCTCAGACGAGTGGAAAATTCATTCTACGGATAAATCCACACTTATTACAGCAAAACTATTTCCAACCTGTTGTTATCGCTTTGTGGACTTGAACCCAAAGCCAAAAATGTAATATACAAAATCAGCTTACCAATCATTAGATGTGGTGGTTGCATTAGTTTTCTTTTGTCACCTGGTGATCTGGCCAGTAACACACCTCCTGTATTAGAGCATCCCCGCTCTGGATTAAGGAACACAGGGGGTACAGCAGACAGCAGCATTGTCGGGTGGGGGGGAGGGGTGGAGGGGGGGGGGGAGTGTTAAATGGACCAGCAGATTTAAAATTAATACCAAACGCTGGCTCACAATGCAGTTACAAGTTTTTTTGTTTTTTTTTACACATTTGGGATAAAGGTTTTAAACAAACGCTGATCTTAGTAAGCTCTAGCTAGCCGGGCCCTCTGTTTCCTCCTGTATTGTAACTGTACTGTTTGTCCTCATGTTGCAAATCCCTGTGCAAACTGTTGGCGCTATATAAATCCTGTATAATAATAATTGTAAGCCCCCCTGACAGTGGTAAATGGTTTGTCTCATCCCTGTAACCGATACATTTTCTGGAGAGCTTGATCTGTTGAAAAAGGACAGACTTGCTGGCTGGATCACCAGGTGAAAATAGTAGAAAACCTAGAAAAGAAAACCAATGCAGCCATCACATCTAAAAATTGGTAAGCTGCAATATAATAAAGGTTTGGAATGAATATTTTAAAAATATATTTCTATACTTGTGATGTTCACTAATTAAAAAAAAAAAAAAAATGGGGTTGATTAGAGAGTACAAAATCTGGTGCAGCTTTGCCTAGAAACCAATCAGCTTCCAGGTTTCATTGTCAAAGCTTAACTGAGCAAGCAGAAGTTGGAAGCTGATTGGCTACCATGCACAGCTCCACCAGATTTTGCATTCCCCAGTTTTATTAAGTCCACCCCCATGTATTTTTTGAATTTTTATTTCAGATTTGAAATTTGCAACCAGCAGCAGGAGAGCCCGGAGTGTTATCAGCTGCTGCTCTGTAAAATAAACGAAAGGGCGGGGAGATCAGACTACAAAGCTAGAGAAAACCGTGATTTACCCGCTCTCCATAAAAGAAGCACACAAACAGTGCTGGGCCATCTTAACCACTTCAGCCCCGGACCATTTGGCAGCCAAAGGACCAGAGGTCTTTTTTCAATTTCGCACTGCACTACTTTAACTGGTAATTGCGCGGTCATGCAATTTTGTAACCAAACGAAATTTGCGTCCTTTTCTTCCCACAAATAGAGCTTTCTTTTGATGGTATTTGATTGCCTCTGTGATTTTTATTTTTTGCGATATAAACGGAAAAAGAGCGAAAATTTTGAAAAAAAAAGAGATTTTCTACTTTTTGTTATAAAAAAAATCTAATAAACTCAATTTTAGTCAAACATTTGGGCCAAAATGTATTCAGCCACATGTCTTTAGTAAAAAAAATGCCAATAAGCGTATATTTATTGGTTTGCGCAAAAGTTATAGCGTCTACAAACTAGAGTACATTTTCTGGAATTTACACCGCTTTTAATTTATGACTGCCTATTTCATTTCTTGAGGTGCTAAAATGGCAGAGAAGTACAAAACCCCCCCAAATGACCCCATTTTGGAAAGTAGACACCCCAAGCTATTTGCTGAGAGGCATGTTGAGCCCATTGAATATTTTTTTTTTTTAGTCCCAAGTGATTGAATAAAGACAAAAATAAAAAAGATTTTTTTTTTTTTTTCAAAAAGTTGTCACTAAATGATATATTGCTCACACATGCCATAGTTATATGTGGAATTGCACCCCAAAATACATTTTGCTGCTTCTCCTGAGTATGGGGATACCACATGTGTGGGACTTTTTGGGAGCCTAGCCGCGTACGGGGCCCCGAAACCCAAGCACCGCCTTCAGGATTTCTAAGGGTGCAAATTTTTGATTTCACTCCTCACTACCTATCACCGTTTCGAAGGCCATAAAATGCCAAAAATAGCACAAAACCCCCCCAAATGACCCCATTTTGGAAAGTAGACACCCCAAGCTATTTGTTGAGAGGCATGGTGAGTATTTTACAGCTCTCATTTGTTTTTGAAAATGAAGAAAGTAAAGAAAAAAAAAAAAAAAATTTTTTCTTTTTTCAATTTTCAAAACTTTGTGACAAAAAGCGAGATCTGCAAAATACTCACAATACCTCTCAGCAAATAGCTTGGGGTGTCTACTTTCCAAAATGGGGTCATTTTGGGGGGTTTTATGCCATCTGGGCATTCCATGGCCTCCGAAACTGTGATTGGCAGTGAGAAGTGAAATAAAAAAATTACACCCTTAGAAAGCCTGAAGGCGGTGATTGGTTTTTGGGGTTCCGTACGCAGCTAGGCTCCCAAAAAGTCCCACACATGTGGTATCCCCGTACTCAGGAGAAGCAACAGAATGTATTTTGGGGTGTATTTCCACATATGCCCATGACATGTTTGAGCAATATATCATTTAGTGACAACTTTTTGTAAAAAAAATATATATATATTTTTTTTTTTTTCATTATTCAATCTCTTGGGACAAAAAAAAAAAAATATTTAATGGGCTCAACATTGCTCTCAGCAAATAGCTTGGGGTGTCTACTTTCCAAAATGGGGTCATTTGGGGGGGGTTTGAACTGTCCTGGCATTTTATGCACAACATTTAGAAGCCTATGTCACACGTCACCCACTCTTCTAACCACTTGTAGACAAAGCCCTTTCTGACACTTTTTGTTTACATGAAAACATATTTTTTTTTTGCAAGAAAATTACGTTGAACCCCCAAACACTATATATATTGTTAAAGCAAAGGCCCTACAGATTAAAATGGTGGGTGTTGCATTTTTTTTTTCCACACAGTATTTGCGCAGCGATTTTCAAACGCATTTTTTGTGGAAAAAATACACTTTTTTTTATTTTAATGCACTAAAACACACTATATTGCTCAAATTTTTGATGAAATAAAAAATATGATCTTAGGCCGAGTACATGGATACCAAACACGACATGCTTTAAAATTGCGCACAAACACGCAGTGGCGACAAACTACATACATTTTTAAAAGCCTTTAAAAGCCTTTACATGATACCACATTAGATTCACGGAGGAGGTCTACTGCTAAAATTACTGCCCTCGATCTGACCTTCGCGGTGATACCTCACATGCATGGTGCAATTGCTGTTTACATATGACGCCAGACCAACGCTTGTGTACGCCTTTGCGCAAGAGAAGGGGGGGCAGGGGTGCTTTTTTTTTTTTTTTTTGGTTTTTTTTTTATTTATTTAGCTTTTTTATTTTATTTTTAAACTGTTCCTTCCATTTTTTTTCTTTGTTATGATTTTTATTGTTATCTCAGGGAATGTAAATATCCCCTATGATAGCAATAGGCAGTGACAGGTACTCTTTTTTTGAAAAAATTGGGGTCTATTAGACCCTAGATCTTTCCTCTGCCCTCAAAGCATCTGACCACACCAAGATTGGTGTGATAAAATGCTTTCCCAATTTCCCAATGGCGCGGTTTATATCCGGGAGGGGGGACATTCCCTCCCACTGCTTGTAAAAGCAGTCTAGAGGCTAATTACCCGCTAGAATTGCTTTTACATGAAAGCCGATCACTGGCTGAAAAGAATGATACCAAGATGATACCTAAACCTGCAGGCATCATTCTGGTATAACCATTCAAAGTCCAGCAACATACTGGACATATATTGTAATCTTTTTTTTTTTTCATGCAGCCTCTTGGCTGAACGAAAAAAAGAGATTGATTGGTGGGTATGCCCACCATTAGAATACCTCCCTTCATCCACCCACTTCTAATGATGGGCATACATGCACCATTTATATATGCCGATGCATGGGGGCATCCTCCCGCAAAAGTTATGCCGTGTACACACGGTCGGAATTTCGACCGTATGTACGTGGCATTAGGAGCCAATCGCTCCTCCCCCCCCGGCGGCCCCCCAGCGGCGGCGGAGATGCTCTTTTTTTTAACTGTGGTGGTGAAATCACCTCCTACAGCGTTGGAGTCGCGGCTTTATGTATCGTGGGAGCAAACGCTGTTGCTGTCAAGATAAATAAATCCGCGTTGCAACTGAATGGCGCACCTGAAAACAAAAAAATGCTCAACACTAAAACACACAGTAAACAAAATTACATACCTGAAAAGCAAGCATGATAAAACATAATAAAACATAATAAAACATAATAAAACATTGCAGAATAGAATGGAGTAAAAAAAGAGCAACAATAGAGAGAGAATAGAGTGAGAGAGAGAACAATAAAACGACAACTATTTTATTTTTTTTTTATTTTTTTGAGATTCACAGGTAAAAAAGCTCCTGACTGAAGCGACTGAATCAAAACGCTACCACAAAAAAAATGTTAGCGATCGCAGGGATCAGGCCTGACTCTGCGAACGCTGCAGTTATGTGTGCTTAGTGTTTTGTAAGTGACAGTGATCGATCGATACTGCACTTGGGTGGGCTGGGCTGGGCGGAGGGGGAAAACGCAGGTGCTAGCAGGTATCTGGGCTGATCCCGCTAACAATGCGTTTTTTTTTGGAACCCTAAACTGCTGGGACGCTAGTATAGATCTGATCAGATCAGATATTGATCTGTTCAGATACTGTGCCACTAAGGGAGGTGTATGCTTTGTGCGTGGGTGTTTGCGGTACTGGCACTAACCTGGGGCGACGCAGACCTTATTTGACCCTAAAACCTAATTGATATCACCCGCCGGGCGATCAGGGGGTTAAACCGTTATTGGGTAATAAATGGCGGTGCCCTGACAGTATAAAAAACAAGCTAACTAACCAGCGTCACCCGTAACAGTAATACAAAAAAAAAACTGGTTACCTAGCGACACTAATGCAGCGATCAGAAAAACGATCGCTTAGTGACACTGGCAAAAGGGGGTGAAAGGGTTAACTAGGGGCAATCAGGGGGTTAAAACCTTTATTAGGTAATATATGGGGGTACCTGACGCTATATAAAAACCTGACGGGGAACCTAAATAACGAAATAACTAACTGGCTAACCAGCGTCACCAGTGACAGTTATACAGTGATCACTGGTGAAAGGGTTAACTCTAGGGGCAATCAGGGGGTTAAAACCTTTATTTAGGTTGTAATATGGGGGTACCTGACCTATAAACCTATTTATGAACCTATATAAACATGGCGGTTACCTAAAAAAAAAAAATGGTTACCTAGCGACACTAATGCAGCGATCAGAAAAACGATCGCTTAGTGACACTGGCAAAAGGGGGTGAAAGGGTTAACTAGGGGCAATCAGGGGGTTAAAACCTTTATTAGGTAATATATGGGGGTACCTGACGCTATATAAAAACCTGACGGGGAACCTAAATAACGAAATAACTAACTGGCTAACCAGCGTCACCAGTGACAGTTATACTGTGATCACTGGTGAAAGGGTTAACTCTAGGGGCAATCAGGGGGTTAAAACCTTTATTTAGGTTGTAATATGGGGGTACCTGACCTATAAACCTATTTATGAACCTATATAAACATGGCGGTTACCTAAAAAAAAAAAATGGTTACCTAGCGACAGCAGTGACACTAATACAGCGATCAGAAAAACGATCGCTTAGTGACACTGGCAAAAGGGGGTGAAAGGGTTACCTGGGGGGCAATCAAGGGGTTAAACCTTTATTAGGGGGGGGTGGGGGGCTACCTTGGACCTAAAACTAACTGCCCTGACAGTTATTACAGTCACACTGACACTAAATGCAGTGATCAGTAAAAAAATGATCACTGCAATTAGTGACACTGTGACTGGGGGGGGAGGGGGTGATCTGGGGGGTGATCAGGGGGTGACAGGGGGGTGGATTGTGTGCCTATGTGTACTGGTGTCAGTGTACTGTTTGTGCACTAACCTTTAGATGTTCACAGCTCGGCGTTCCGGTCACATAGACCGGCGCACCGAGCGTGACATCACTTCCTCTGCCTGTGTTTTGATTGACACAGACAGAGGAAGCATCTGATTCGCCAGGAGCGATCGCGAGGGGGTGGCCAGAAACCACTGGCCGTCCCCTCATCCCGGATCGCTCCTGAAGCGATCCCGACCGTCCCCGCCGGCCGGGGGGGGTCCGATCGGACCCCCCACCCGCCGGAAGAATGGCACGTACAGGTACGTGGTTCTGCCTGTACGTGCCATTCTGCCGACGTATATATACAGGGGGCGGTCGGCAAGTGGTTAACAGCATACTTTATAAAAGAGTATCATGGAAAAGGGGGTGAGGGGCGATGCTGATGCCTAAACATTTTTTACCTTAAAGCGATTGTAAAGTCTCGTTTTTTTTTCCTATAAAAATAGTAAACATGTTATACCTGCTCTGTTATACCTGCTCTGTTGCAGTGCAGTGTTCTCGGGTCCCTCTTCTGTGCTCCTGGCCCCTCCCTCCTGTTCAGTGCCCCCACAGCAAGTAGCTTGCTATGGGGGCACTCGAGCTGAGTCATAGCTCCCTGTGTCCATTCAGACACGGAGCTCCGACCTGCCCCCTCTCTCCCCTGATTGGCTAGCTGACTGCAGTGGGAGCCAATGGCACAGCTGCTGTGTCTCAGCCAATCAGGAAGGAGACTCTGGATGGCTGAGACACTCGTGTACATCGCTGGACAGAGGGGGCCCTCAAGTTAGTGTTAGGGGGGCTGCTGCACACAGAAGGCTTTTTTATCTTAATGCATAGAATTCATTAAGATAAAAAACCTTCTGCCTTTACAACCCCTTTAATGCAAGGAATGCATTAGGGTAAAAAAATCTTTAGACTTTAGAACCACTTTAAGCAAGAACTCCAAGTACTAATTCTGGCTGCTCTGCCTGTCCTCCCCTGTTCATTCACAGAAGCCTTTGTATAATGTGAGAAAATTCGTTCACACAGCACAAGCGTTCTGTGACTGGGCAGGAGGAGGGGGAAAGACGGGCACCGCAGCTGCATGCAACGCTGCAGTAGTTAAAGAGGAAGTTAACGCCTAATAAAAAAAAAATAAAAAAAAAGAAGCCCTGCAAGGCAAATGCACATGAATAACTTAACTGAGAATGAAGCCCCCGAAGCGGTCCTCCTCCTTTAGCTCCGCCGCTGCCATGTATCCCTGAGTGACTTCCGGGTCTTGCGGCTCCAGCGCTGCGATTGGCCAGAGCCGCGATGACGTCACACCTGCGCATGCACACGGGAGCCGCCACTGGCGGCATATCGCCGTTAGCAGCGGCGTGCTCAGTGCGCCGATGTCTACAGCGTATGCGCCGTAGACAGCGGTGCCTGTCTATTTGCAAATATCTCCTAAACCGTGTAAATCACTTTTTTGGGTGGCCGTCGCCTTTCTCAGGCTATGCCAGCTGATCCCCGAGCCTGGGAGCGATGCGACCAGCAGCACTACACAGAGAGAAAACTGACTTTTTTCCTCCCTCTCTGTGATGAGGATTTCGTCGCTTTCAGTTTTGGCTCTCTGTTCACCTGGCCGTTGAAAGCAGCTGATCAGAGCGATCAGTGTCCGATCGGCTGCATGGGAGGCCAGAGGAGAGATGGAGAGATTTGGGGTTTAATAGACCCCAGATCTCTCCATAAAAAGGAGGACCTGTCACAGCCCATGCTGTCAGAAGGGATGTTGTTCATCCCTTGTGATAGCAATAAAGTTAATACCGAAAAAAAATAAAAAGAGCGTGTTTAAAAAATAAATAAAAGTTAGGGATAAAATAAATAATTAAAAAAATAATAAATAATAATCAAGCGCCCCCGTGTTTACATGCAAACGCACAAGTCCTGCACAAATATGTAAACAGTTATCACACCACACATATGAACATCAGAGTGAGAGCAATAATTCTAGTGCCAGAACTCCTGTGTATCTCTAAGACCTCTTTCACACTGAGGACCTCTTTCACACTTTACTAGTGACTGTAAAGCGCCTGAAATCTGCTTCCCATTCATTGCAACGAGTGCTTTCACGCTGGGGCGTTGCGCTTTCGGGACGTTAGAAAAAGTCCTGCAAGCAGCATCTTTGGGGGGGTTTGGAGTGCTATAAATAGCGCTTCCAAAACGCCCCTGCCCATTGAAATGAATGGGCAGTGCTTCCAAAGCGCCTTAAAAGCGATTTGAAAGCACCGCAAAATGGGTCTTTTTTTGGTTTTGTTAAGGTCCCGTTGTCACCAGACCTTAAAAAAAAAACCCAGTCCGCTGGATCCGGAAAAGCGCCGATAAAATGACCGGTGTTTAAGCGCTGTTTTAGCGATGCTTCAGTGTGAAAGGGGGCTAAACAACAAGTCTGGAGGAGAAAAACTCCTGGAAAACATGGAGAGCGTTTCTGGACAAGGTAAGCAACTAGCTTGCTTAGAATATTCTTTCCTCTCTGACTGATGTGATTCTATCAGGTACCATAAAGAGAGTTACTTGTGGCTCAGACCTGCATCTGTTTGTAGCCGTCCTGTTCCCGTTTCAGTGAGGCCTCTGCTTCCCGCAGCCTCTCCTGCACGCTCTGCAAGGTCTGGCTGTGGAGGCTGCTCCCTTCACTGAGATCCTGCAACATCCTGAGGAGAGAAACATGAGAAATCATCACTTCTACTAAAACCAGACACAGGAGGACAATGGAGAAATCTTACATCAAGGCAAGGAGGGCACAATCTTATCTCTGTGTCAGGATAAGGAGCCATCAGTAAAGCAATGCTTGAATAAGCAGTAAGGTTGCATCGATATCGGTGCCGATACCAAGCATTTGCACAAGTATTGGTACTCGTGCAATTGCTCCGATACCTAAAACCGATACTTTCAGGCTCGATTCTTTCAGCTGTCAGCAGGATTCCCCCACTGGGGGAATAATAAAAAAAAAAACACAGCCAATTATCGGTTGTTAACCACTTCAGCTCCAAAAAAAATTACCCCCCTTCATGACCAGGCCATTTTTTACAATACAGCACTGTGTTGCTTTAACTGACAATTGCGCGGTCGTGCGACGATGCACCCAAATTTAATTTCTGTCCTTTTTTTTCCCCACAAAGAGCTTTCTTTTGGTGGTATTTGATCACCTCTGCGGTTTTTATTTTTTGCAATATAAATAAAGAACGTACCGTATATACTCGAGTATAAGCCGACCCGAATATAAGCCGAGGCACCTAAGTTTACCACAAAAAACTGGGAAAACGTATTGACTCGAGTATAAACCTAGGGTGAGAAATGCGCAGCTACTGTAAGTGAAAAAGAGGGTCAACAATGCCTATTTGCAGCCTCGCTGTGCCCATTTGAAGCCATAGGTCCCCCGAACTTCAAACTCGGTAGTTAAGGGTTCCCAGATGCCCCCTAGCTGCAGCCAAAATTTGGGGTCTCTGGACCCAAGGGTCCTGAAATGATATTGCTGCAGATGGACACATTTGACAGACTTTGGGGCCCTGTATCTTGGGGCCACTTGGTGCTAGGAACCCTAACTTTGGTGTGCAAACCCAATGGAACTAGCACTACAACATACAACAAGATACAGGGCCCCAAATTTGGTTCGGAAAATGTCAAGCACTTTTCTGAAGCAGAGAATGACATTTTTCCGAACCAACTTTGGTGCTATGAACCCCATCTTTGGATATGTTGTAGTGCTAGTTCCACTGGGTTTGCACACCAAATTTCCTATCACCAAGTGGCCCCGAGATACGGGGCCCCAAAGTCGGTTCGGAAAATGTCACTTTGCTGCAGAAAAGTGCTTGACTCAAGTATAAGCCGAGGGGGGCACTTTCAGCACAAAAAAAAAAAATGTGCTGAAAAACTCGGCTTATACTCGAGTATATACAGTAAATGAAAGGGGGGAGTTTTGGGACTTTAAATGAAGCACAATGAATCTATCTCCATCTATTTTTATAAATTATTAATAAATAAAACTTTTTTTTCCGTTTGCTTTGTTCATTAATATATTTATTCACATGTTTCATGTTGAAAAAATAAAAAAATAAATAAAAAATAAATGTATTTCATTTCTAAATAACTTTTCAATGCTTTGTACTATTGCTGACAGCTGAAGTGTAAGAAAAACAGTTGTGGTAGGTATCGATAATTGGCATCGGCGAGTACTAAAAAAAAAGAAGAAAGACGAAGAAGACGAAGACGAAGAAGAAGAAAGACGAAGAAGACGAAGAAGAAGAAAGAAGAAGAAAGACGAAGAAAGACGAAGAAGAAGAAAGAAGAAAGACGAAGAAGAAGAAAGAAGAAAGACGAAGAAGAAGAAAGACGAAGAAGAAGAAAGAAGAAGAAAGACGAAGAAGAAGAAAGAAGAAAGACGAAGAAGAAGAAAGAAGAAAGACGAAGAAGAAGAAAGAAGAAGAAAGAAGAAAGATCGGTAATCGTACACGCTGTAAAAATAAAAAAAATGGTATTGGTGCATCCCTAATAAGCAGCATAGATATCAGAACACACAACCAAATATTATAGGATGCTTGAACGGGTACAAAGTCCCACCTGGGCCTGAGAACCAAGATCTTTACCCTGAAACTTTGCTGGTCTATCACCTCCATGTAGACTGTGTGTGGTACATCTCAGGCATAGATCCATGTGTTTGTATATTACATTGTGGGCCTCTATATGGACCAATATACTTCACTATTTGTGAAATATATTGTGGTGAACTGACTAATCATTCCACTATCAGGATAAGGAGCCCTCATTTCTGCATATATAAAACACACATCACAGGCAAATGTGTAGGATACTAAAAGACTAGCATATTGTACTACAATCCCAGAGTACCTGGACAGTTATGGGTAGAAAATAATGGCAAAATAGGTGTGCCCAGAACCGCAGCCTCATGGGTGTTCCCAGAACGGCAAGCGCGCAGGTGTTCCCAGAAAGGCAAGCGCGCAGGTGTTCCCAGAAAGGCAAGCGCGCAGGTGTTCCCAGAAAGGCAAGCGCGCAGGTGTTCCCAGAAAGGCAAGCGCGCAGGTGTTCCCAGAACCATGGCACAGGGACACAAAGCTGAACTCCATGAAACAATTACAAAGGTCTGAAATCCAGTTCACCTAGAACAGCACAGCCAGGCCCCTGACCTGGCAACAGAGTACACTGCAGCTGTGCAATACCACCCAAACCAGGATGCACCACAAACCTGATAACTGGACAACAAAGGAGCAGCAGAACTCCAATAAGTTCTCACCTCCTGCACACATTTTCAGCATAATGCCCTATACACACGATAGGACCTTGTTTTTGGAAATTCCGACCGTGTGTAGGCTCCATCACACATTTTCCATAGGAATTTCCGTCACAAAATTTGAGATCTGGTTCTCAAATTTTCCGGCAAGAAAATCTGTTGTCGGGAAATTTCGATCGTGTGTACACAATTCCGACGCACAAAGTGCCACGCATGCTCGGAATCAAGAAGAGCCGCACAGGCTATTGAACTTCATTTTTCTTGGCTCGTCGTACGTGTTGTACATCACAGTGTTCTTGACGTTCGGAATTTCCGACCAACTTTGTGTGTATGCAAGACAAGTTTGAGCCAAAAAATCCCATGTCGGAAAAAATCCCATGGATTTTGTTGTCGGAAAATCCTATCGTGTGTACAGGGCATTAGGCTGACAGCACTGTGCAGGTCCTGACAAACACAAAATGCATCTCTACCCAGTCCCAGTCTGCTATGTATGGGATTACAGGAGGGCGACATCAAGACAGATTAAGGTACTTATACTAGCTGTACGTAAAAATAAATGCAATTATTGTCATTAATAATACAGAACTGGTATGAATGACATTTTATATATCTGCCTGGAGGTCATCTATACGTCTCCAGAACAATGGCTGAGCTCTGTTATAGGGTATATCACATGAAGCCATGCCTCACCTGGATTTCTCACTCTGCAGCGACTCCAGAGCCTCCGTGCGGCTGCTCAGTAACTGGTCAGCTTCCTGCAGCCGCACCTTCAGTACTGCTAACTGGGAATCCTTGGCAGCCGCTGCCTCCGTCAGATCATCCACCTGGGCACGCAGCTCCCTTGTCGTTCTGTCACTCTTGGAATTGTCGCCATTCCACTTCACTATCCGAATCCTTGCTTCATTCAGATCTGCAAAAGGAGTGATGTCATCAGCTACCGCAACACAGGGATATCAAACAAATAACCTGCACTGTGCAGTCACTGTACACAGCAGCTTTCACTTACCAACAGTTCAATACTATGGAATGGTCAAAGCTTTGCCTATCAGTCTGGGCCAACATTTGGCTGGGACGGGTAGGTTCGGATGGCTGCTGCTGGTATTTGAACCTCTAGGTGCCTGCACTCTATACCCTGCAGCAGTGCAATCAATAAAACCAGTATCCCAAAACTGCATTATTCTCCAATAGGTTGGCATGCAAATACTCAGACAAATCTACAAATACAAAATCCCTGATTCTCCCGACTTGATCATTGGCCATAGAACCTTAGAAGGGGGCCGGGTATCCTAGATCTCAGCTAAGATCCTCATTACCTTCCTGGGTCTCCTTGGATCTCTGAATGAGTGTCGCCATCTCCTGGTTCAGGGACTGAACCTCATTTCTGAGCAGCTGGTTCTCCAGGCGGAGATTGGACAGTTCGTGGGATTTCTGGTCTCCATTGCCGTGGCTGGAGGTGGAGGACGTGTCTGAGGCTTTACTGTCCGGGACTTTATCTTCCGGAGTGTTGTCTGCAGGCTGAAAATCTGCAAATGATACAAATCCCAACAACATAATGCAATGAGAGTTTTAAGACAAAAACTGACCAAATAAAAAAGAAATCCCTTTAAAAAAAAAAAAAAAAGGTTCAAGCAGAATTCCAGTCTAAAGCGAATTACTAAAAATGTCCCCTCCCAACATCTATCCTGACTAACCTGCATAAAAAAATAAAAATAAAAAATAAAGTGTATACTTGCCTATTTCGAGCCCACTCTGGTCCAGTCACATGATCCAGCTCCCCTGAGTCAGCTGCAGAGGAGAATAGGTAGCGTCAATAAGGGCTGGGCCATAGGAGCAGGTGGCGTCACTGCTCCCGGAATTGCCAGCTGTTGCCGGGAGCTCTCTCCTCTCCCCTGCAGCTGGCTGACACAGGGAAATCACATGACCAGATCGGAGTGGTATGAAAATAGGTAAGTATACACTGGTCAGTCAGCATAGGTGTTAGGAGGGGGGGGGGGGACATTTTTAGGTTTAGACTGGAATTAATGAAGCTACAAGTAGGAGCGCTGCAACACTAGTACGAATCCAGTAGGTTTTTGTTGTATATGAAAAGGAAAAATAGTCAACGTATTTCAGGGGATCAAAACTCCCTTCATCTGGGCTGGGAAATAAAATATTAAATTGTGCAAATACAGAAAAAAAGAAAGAAAAAAAAAAACCTTCTGAGATGCTATAAATAATATAAAAGCTAAGTGCATATATACATTCACACACATAAAATAACATAGGAGATAAACAACTTCTCTATTATATATAAATGATTTGGTGTTTGAAGTTATAGTATTTCCTGTTATTCTTTTTTTTTTTTTTTTTTTTTTTTTTAGAGCTTTCTTTTAGACAGACAATTTTAAAGATTTTTCATTATTCCAAATTAAAATTTCCCAGCCCCAAGAAACTCCTTGGCTACTTTCTTTGGCTTATACAATAAAAACCCGCTAGACCCATACTAGTTTTGTGGCACTATCATTTATTTTAACGCTTCCGACGTCTTGTATGACGAAACGCACTGGGAGGAGCCAGACTGACGCCACTATGCATGCGGACCGCTCGATCTGAACTGCTGGAAGGATACAGTAAATGTGAATGGAAAGTTATGGATTGCCGCTCAGGTGCCTGTGTCCGAATCCTGAGGACTTTTAAGGAAACTCCAGTTAACAGAGAGCTGCCTCCAGCACTCTACCGACTCTTTTCTAATTTTAGAAGTAACCATCTAACCCAGGAGGCATCTTATCACACTAGTGATGCAACCATGCTGTGCTTGCTTAAAAAATAAAAAAAAAAAAAAACAAA
>CM053038.1:59428696-59490737 GCA_028564925.1 Lithobates sylvaticus
TCATGCACGCGTGCTCCCGAGCCCCACTGCTGTGTACATTGACACAGACAGTGAGACTCTGCCCCGCCCCCTCGTCACTGGCTTTGATTGACAGCTGCGGGAGTCCATGGCTCCCGGTGCCCCAGCAAAGCCAGCGAGACCCTGAAGTGAAGGGAGAGAAGAGCTGCAGACGTACACAGCTCTGGATCCAATGATGGCTCAGGTAAGTGAAAAGGGGGCACGGGGTGAGGGGCGATGCTACCGCCTAAACATTTTTTACCTTAAAGTGATTGTAAAGTCTCGTTTTTTTTTCCCTATAAAAATAGTAAACATGTTATACCTGCTCCGTTGCAGTGCAGTGTTCTCGGGTCCCTCTTCTGTGCTCCTGGCCCCTCCCTCCTGTTCAGTGCCCCCACAGCAAGTAGCTTGCTATGGGGGCACTCGAGCTGAGTCATAGCACCCTGTGTCCATTCAGACACGGAGCTCCGACCTGCCCCCTCTCTCCCCTGATTGGCTAGCTGACTGCAGTGGGAGCCAATGGCGCAGCTGCTGTGTCTCAGCCAATCAGGAAGGAGACTCTGGATGGCTGAGACACTCGTGTACATCGCTGGACAGAGGGGTTAGGGGGGCTGCTGCACACAGAAGGCTTTTTATCTTAATGCATAGAATTCATTAAGATAAAAAACCTTCTGCCTTTACAACCCCTTTAATGCAAGGAACGCATTAGGGTAAAAAATGTTTAGACTTTAGAACCACTTTAAGCAAGAACTCCAAGTACTAGTTCTGTCTGCTCTGCCTGTCCTCGCCTGTTCATTCACAGAAGCCTTTGTATAATGTGAGCAAGTTCGTTCACACAGCACAAGCGTTCTGTGACTGGGCAGGAGGAGGGGTAAGACGGGCACCGCAGCTGCATGCGACGCTGCAGTAGTTAAAGAGGAAGTTAACGCCTAATAAAAAAATAAATAAAAATAAGCCCTGCAAGGCAAATGCACATGAATAACTTACCTGAGAATGAAGCCCCCGAAGCGGTCCTCCTCCTTTATCTCCGCCGCTGCCAAGTATCCCTGAGTGACTTCCGGGTCTCGCGGCTCCGGCGCTGTGATTGGCCGGAGCCGCAATGACGTCACTCCTGCGCATGGGAGCCACCACTAGCGGCATATCGCCGTTAGCAGCGGCGTGCTCAGTGTGCACCGATGTCAACAGCGTATGCGCCGTAGACAGCGGTGCCTGTCTTTTTGCAAATATCTCCTAAACCGTGTAGGTTTAGGAGATATTTCTTGGACCTACAGGTAAGCCCTAATCTAGGCTTACATGTAGGTCAAAGTGGTCTGTAAGGGTTTACAACCACTTTAAGACCTGAAGGTCCAGCAGTGGAGTGCCGTATAGAGATAGCCATGTCCCCAGCACTCAGTAGAAATACAAATTGCAAATTAAAGTAGTTCTTAAGACTCAAGTTTTTTTTTACCTTCAAGTGGCACCAAAGTCAGAAGGTTTTTTATCTTAATGCATTGCAGAAGCCCCCCTAGAACTTACCTGAGCTCCACTTTGATCCAGAGATGTTGCATGAGAGCCTTGGCTGTCCGGGACTCTCCCTCCTAATTGGCTGAGACACAGCAGTGGGCGACATTGGCTCCCGCTGCTGTCAGTCACGAGCCAATGAAGACAGAGTGGGGGCGGAGCCAATCCACGGCTAAATGAACACACAGAGCAGCGGCTCTACTCGGGTGCCCCCATAACAAGCTTCTTGCTGTGGTGCCAAATTGGCGGGAGGGGCAAGGAGCACCAGCGAGGAACCCGAGAAGAAGAATATCTGGGCTGCTCTGTGCAAGACCATTACACAAAACGGTAAGAGTCCATTCATACAGTGGCAACACGACTTCCAGCGTGGCTTTGGGAGGCAACTCCTTGAGTATGAATCACAACGCGACTTGAGGCAACTTACAAGGCAACTTGAAGTTGCCTCCAGGACAGAGGACTTTGCCAGTGGCCAATCACATAATAATCAGCTCTGTGGGTGGGGTTTGCCTAGAAAACTATTTTTACTTCCTGGAAAGTTGCTTCAGTTAAGACAGGGGATCCGACTTGGAGGCAACTTCCATTGAAATCAATGGGTACAAGTTGCCTAGAAGTCGGATTGAACTAGTACAGGAACCTTTTCTGAAGTCGGAGCGACTTCAGTAGTGTGCATTAAGACGGCTCTCATTCACTTACAACTTGCGGCGACTTCAAGTCGGATCCAAAGTTGCCCCTGTGTTAATGGACTCTTATTGTAACATGTTTGTTGTTTTATAAACAAAAAAAGAATAAATAAAAAAAGGGACTTTAGTATCACTTTTATGCATTCTATGCATGACGGTAAAAAATAAAAATAAAAAATAAAAACCTTCTCTCTGCCCCCCCCCCCCCCCCCCCCCACAATACTTACCTTACCTTAGCCATATCACGATCCAGGGATGTGCACAAAAGCCTTGACTCTCCAGGGTCTATGCTTCCTCATTGGCTGAGACAGTGGCTCCCTGTCAATCACAGCCAATGAAAAGAGAGGGAGGCAGGACCGAGCTGCGGCTCTGGTGTCTGAATGAACACGGAAAGCAGTGGCTTGGGAGGGAGCCCGCTTGAGTGTACCCACTTGGGGGCACTTTTTTGGGTGGCCGTCGCCTTTCTCAGGCTATGCCAGCTGATCCCCGAGCCTGGGAGCGATGCGACCAGCAGCACTACACAGAGAGAAAAACTGACTTTTTTTCCTCCCTCTCTGTGATGAAGATTTCGTCGCTTTCAGTTTTGGCTCTCTGTTCACCTGGCTGTTAAAAGCAGCCGATCAGAGTGATCGGTGTCCGATCGGCTGCATGGGAGGCCAGAGGAGAGATGGAGAGATTTGGGGTTTAATAGACCCCAGATCTCTCCATAAAAAGGAGGACCTGTCACAGCCCATGCTGTCAGAAGGGATGTTGTTCATCCCTTGTGATAGCAATAAAGTTAATACCGAAAAAAAATTAAAAAAGAGCGTGTTTAAAAAATAAATAAAAGTTAGGGATAAAATAAATAATTAAAAAAATAATAAATAATAATCAAGCGCCCCCGTGTTTTACATGCAAACGCACAAGTCCTGCACAAATATGTAAACAGTTATCACACCACACAAATGAACATCAGAGTGAGAGCAATAATTCTAGTGCCAGACCTCCTGTGTATCTCTAAGACCTCTTTCACACTGAGGACCTCTTTCACACTTTACTAGTGACTGTAAAGCGCCTGAAATCTGCTTCCCATTCATTGCAACGAGTGCTTTCACGCTGGGGCGTTGCGCTTTTGGGACGTTAGAAAAAGTCCTGCAAGCAGCATCTTTGGGGGGGTTTGGAGTGCTATAAATAGCGCTTCCAAAACGCCCCTGCCCATTGAAATGAATGGGCAGTGCTTCCAAAGCGCCTTAAAAGCGATTTGAAAGCACCGCAAAATGGGTCTTTTTTTGGTTTTGTTAAGGTCCCGTTGTCACCAGAACTTAAAAAAAAAAAAAAAACCCGGTCCGCTGGATCCGGAAAAGCGCTGCTAAAATGACCGGTGCTTTAGTGCTGTTTTAGTGATGCTTCAGTGTGAAAGGGGCCTAAACAACAAGTCTGGAGGAGAAAAACTCCTGGAAAACATGGAGAGCGTTTCTGGACAAGGTCAGCAACTAGCTTGCTTAGAATATTCTTTCCTCCCTGACTGATGTGATTCTATCAGGTACCATAAAGAGAGTTACTTGTGGCTCAGACCTGCATCTGTTTGTAGCCGTCCTGTTCCCGTTTGAGTGAGGCCTCTGCTTCCCGCAGCCTCTCCTGCACGCTCTGCAAGGTCTGGCTGTGGAGGCTGCTCCCTTCACTGAGATCCTGCAACATCCTGAGGAGAGAAACATGAGAAATCATCACTTCTACTAAACAAGACACAGGAGGACAATGGAGAAATCTTACATCAAGGCAAGGAGGGCAATATCACTCTGTGTCAGGGTAAGGAGCCATCAGTAAAGCAAGGCTTGAATAAGCAGTAAGGTTGCATCGATATCGGCGCTGATACCAAGCATTTCCACAAGTATTGGTACTTGTGCAATTGCTCCGATACCTAAAACCGATACTTTCAGGCTCGATTCTTTCAGCTGTCAGCAGGGTTCCCCCACTCACAGCTAAAATGTAAAAAAAAAAAAGCAGCCAATTATCGGTTGTTAACCACTTCAGCTCCAAAAAAAATTACCCCCCTTCATGACCAGGCCATTTTTTACAATACAGCACTGTGTTGCTTTTACTGACAATTGCGCGGTCGTGCGACGATGCACCCAAATTTAAATTTCTGTCCTTTT
The DNA here is from genome assembly GCA_028564925.1 of Lithobates sylvaticus. Classification (NCBI taxonomy): domain Eukaryota; kingdom Metazoa; phylum Chordata; class Amphibia; order Anura; family Ranidae; genus Lithobates; species Lithobates sylvaticus. Next base: position 59,433,006 of record CM053038.1, read on the forward strand.
TTTTCCCCCACAAAGAGCTTTCTTTTGGTGGTATTTGATCACCTCAGCGGTTTTAATTTTTTGCACTATAAATAAAGAACGTACCGTATATACTCGAGTATAAGCCGACCCACCTAATTTTACCACAATAAACTGGGAAAACGTATTGACTCGAGTATAAGCCTAGGGTGAGAAATGCGCAGCTACTGTAAGTGGAAAAGAGGGTCAACAATGCCCATTTGCAGCCTCGCTGTGCCCATTTGCAGCCATAGGTCCCCCGAACTTCAAACTCAGTTGTTAAGGGTTCCCAGATGCCCCATAGCTGCAGACAAAATTTGGGGTCTCTGGACCCAAGGGTCCCGAAATGATACTGCTGCAGATGGACACATTTAACAGATTTTGGGGCCCTGTATCTTGGGGCCACTTGGTGCTAGGAACCCTAACTTTGGTGTGCAAACCCAATGGAACTAGCACTACAACATACAACAAGATACAGGGCCCCAAATTTGGTTCGGAAAATGTCAAGCACTTTTCTGAAGCAGAGAATGACATTTTTCCGAACCAACTTTGGTGCTATGAACCCCATCTTTGGATATGTTGTAGTGCTAGTTCCACTGGTTTGCACACCAAATTTCCTATCACCAAGTGGCCCCGAGATATGGGGCCCCAAAGTTGGTTCGGAAAATGTCATTCTTTGCTGCAGAAAAGTGCTTGACTCAAGTATAAGCCGAGGGGGGCACTTTCAGCACAAAAAAAAATGTGCTGAAAAACTCGGCTTATACTCGAGTATATACAGTAAATGAAAGGGGGGAGTTTTGGGACTTTAAATGAAGCACAATGAATGTACCTCCATCTATTTTATAAATTATTAAATTATTCATTAATATATTTACATGTTTCACGTTGAAAAAAATAAAATAAATAAAAATGTATTTCATTTCTAAAAATAACTTTTCAATGCTTTGTACTATTGCTGACAGCTGAAGTGTAAGCAAAACAGTTGTGGTAGGTATCGATAATTGGCATCGGCGAGTACTAAAAAAAAAGAAAAAAAATCGTACACGCTGTAAAAAAAATAAAATATGGTATTGGTGCATCCCTAATAAGCAGCATAGATATCAGAACACACAACCAAATATTATAGGATGCTTGAACGGGTACAAAGTCCCACCTGGGCCTGAGAACCAAGATCTTCACCCTGAAACTTTGCTGGTCTATCACCTCCATGTAGACTGTGTGTGGTACATCTCAGGCATAGATCTATGTGTATGTATATTACATTGTGGGCATCTATATGGACCAATATACTCAGTTGTGAAATATATTGTGAACTGACTAATCATTCCACTATCAGGATTAAGGAGCCCTCATTTCTGCATATATAAACACACACCACAGGCAAATGTGTAGGATACTAAAAGACTAGCATATTGTACCACAATCCCAGAGTACCTGGACAGTTATGGGTAGAAAATAATGGCAAAATGGGTGTGCCCAAAACCGCAGCCTCATGGGTGTGCCCAAAACCGCAGCCTCATGGGTGTGCCCAAAACCGCAAGCGCGCAGGTGTGCCCAGAAAGGCAAGCGCGCAGGTGTGCCCAGAAAGGCAAGCGCGCAGGTGTGCCCAGAAAGGCAAGCGCGCAGGTGTGCCCAGAAAGGCAAGCGCGCAGGTGTGCCCAGAAAGGCAAGCGCGCAGGTGTGCCCAGAAAGGCAAGCGCGCAGGTGTGCCCAGAACCGCGGCACGCAGGTGTTCCCAGAACCGCGGCACAGGGACACAAAGCTGAACTCCATGAAACAATTACAAAGGTCTGAAATCCAGTTCACCTAGAACAGCACAGCCAGGCCCCTGACCTGGCAACAGAGTACACTGCAGCTGTGCAATACCACCCAAACCAGGATGCACCACAAACCTGATAACTGGACAACAAAGGAGCAGCAGAAATAAGTTCTCACCTCCTGCACACATTTTCAGCATAATGCCCTATACACACGATAGGATTTTCCAATGGAAAATGTGTGATAGGACCTTGTTTTGTTTTCACAAAATTTGAGATTTGGTTCTCAAATTTTCTGACAACAAAATCCGTTGTCAGGAAATTCCGATCGTGTGTACACAAATCGACGCACAAAGTGCCACGCATGCTCAGAATTAAGCAGAAGAGCCGCACTGGCTATTGAACTTCATTTTTCTTGGCTCGTCGTACGTGTTGTACGTCACTGCGTTCTTGGCGTTCGGAATTTCCGACCAACTTTGTGTGTATGCAAGACAAGTTTGAGCCAAAAAATCCCATGTCGGAAAAAATCCCATGGATTTTGTTGTCGGAAAATCCTATCGTGTGTACAGGGCATTAGGCTGACAGCACTGTGCAGGTCCTGACAAACACAAAATGCATCTCTACCCAGTCCCAGTCTGCTATGTATGGGATTACAGGAGGGCGACATCAAGACAGATTAAGGTACTTATACTAGCTGTACGTAAAAATAAATGCAATTATTTTCATCAATAATACAGAACTGGTATGAATGACATTTTATACATCTGCCTGGAGGTCATCTATACATCTCCAGAACAATGGCTGAGCTCTGTTATATGGTATATCACATGAAGCCATGCCTCACCTGGATTTCTCACTCTGCAGCGACTCCAGAGCCTCCGTGCGGCTGCTCAGTAACTGGTCAGCTTCCTGCAGCCGCACCTTCAGTACTGCTAGCTGGGAATCCTTGGCAGCCGCTGCCTCCGTCAGATCATCCACCTGGGCACGCAGCTCCCTTGTCGTTCTGTCACTCTTGGAATTGTCGCCATTCCACTTCACTATCCGATTCCTTGCTTCGTTCAGATCTGCAAAAGGAGTGATGTCATCAGCTACCGCAACACAGGGATATCAAACAAATAACCTGCACTGTGCAGTAGACATGTGCAATTCGTTTCATTTTTTTTTGTTTTTTTTTTTTTTTTTCGTTAGTTCGTTTGAATAACGAATCGTTCGAATCGTACGAATCCGAAAAACAACGAAAATCCGAAAAAAACAAATTAGAAACAACGAATGTACTAATGAAGAAAAATAAATCCCTTTAATAAAACGAACGAAAAAATTCGTACATTCGTAACTTTTTTTTTTTGTTGAATTGGTAATTTTCCGTGTCCCTTACAATGGTGCTGCTTAACGTGCTTCGAAAGGATTGAACAAAAAAATTCGTAACATTCGTAACTTTTTTTTCGATCCGTAACTTTTTTTTTTCGATTCTAAATTATTAAAATGTAATAATAGCATACACATTACATAAAATTATGAATGCTCCGATTACGAATCTACAAATGTACACAGCAGCTTTCACTTACCAACAGTTCAATACTATGGAATGGCCAAAGCTTTGCCTATCAGTCTGGGCCAACATTTGGCTGGGACAGGAAGGTTCGGATGGCTGCTGCTGGTATTTGAACCTCTAGGTGCCTGCACTCTATACCCTGCAGCAGTGCAATCAAGATAACCAGTATCCCAAAACTGCATTATTCTCCAATAGGTTGGCATGCAAATACTCAGACAAATCTACAAATACAAAATCCCTGATTCTCCTGACTTGATCATTGGCCATAGAACCTTAGAAGGGGGCCGGGTATCCTAGATCTCAGCTAAGATCCTCATTACCTTCCTGGGTCTCCTTGGATCTCTGGATGAGTGTCGCCATCTCCTGGTTCAGGGACTGAACCTCATTTCTGAGCAGCTGGTTCTCCAGGCGGAGATTGGACAGTTCGTGGGATTTCTGGTCTCCATTGCCGTGGCTGGAGGTGGAGGACGTGTCTGAGGCTTTACTGTCCGGGACTTTATCTTCCGGAGTGTTGTCTGCAGGCTGAAAATCTGCAAATGATACAAATCCCAACAACATAATGCAATGAGAGTTTTAAGACAAAAACTGACCAAATAAAAAAATAAATCCCTTTAAAAAAAAAGGTTCACGCAGAATTCCAGCCTAAATCTAATTAGTCCTAAAAATGTCCCCTCCCAACATCTATCCTGACAAACCTGCATAAAAAAAAATAAAATAAAAAAAAAGAAGAATAAAAATAAAAAATAAAGTGTATACTTGCCTATTTCGAGCCCACTCTGGTCCAGTCACATGATCCATCTCCCCTGAGTCAGCTGCAGAGGAGAAGAGGCAGTGTCAATAAGGGCTGGGCCATAGGAGCAGGTGGCGTCACTGCTCCCGGAATTGCCAGCTGTTGTCGGGCACTCTCTCCTCTCCCCTGCAGCTGCCGCTGGCTGACACGGGGAAATCACATGACCAGATCGGAGTGGTATGAAAATAGGTAAGTATACACTGGCTAGTCAGCATAGGTGTTAGGAGGGGGGGGGGGGACATTTTTAGGTTTAGACTGGAATTAATGAAGCTACAAGGAGGAGCGCTACAACACTAGTACGAGTCCAGTAGGTTTTTATTGTATATGAAAAGGAAAAATAGTCAACGTATTTCAGGGGATCAAAACTCTCCCTTCATCAGGGCTGGGAAATAAAAAAATATTAAATTGTGCAAATACAGAAAAAATAAAAAAAAAATAAAAAAAACCCTTCTGAGATGCTATAAATAATATAAAAAGCTAAGTGCATATATACATACATACACATAAAATAACATAGGAGATAGACAACTTCTCTATTATATATGAATGATTTGGTGTTTGAAGTTATAGTATTTCCTGTTATTCTTTTTTTTTTTTTTTTTTTTTTTTTTTTTTAGAGCTTTCTTTTAGACAATTTTAAAGATTTTTCATTATTCCAAATTAAAATTTCCCAGCCCCAAGAAACTCCTTGGCTACTTTCTTTGGCTTATACAATAAAAACTCGCTGGACCCATACTAGTTTTGTGGCACTATCATTTATTTTAACGCTTCCGACGTCTTGTATGACGAAACACACTGGGGAGGAGCCAGATTGATGCCACTATGCATGCCGACCGCTCGATCTGAACTTCTGGAAGGATACAGTAAACGTGAATGGAAAGTTATGGATTGCCGCTCAGGTGCCTGTGTCCGAACATTTTATTCCATACATGGTGTAACATGGGGGACCATTAGCTCTCGTGGTAGATGCGTTTGTTAGTGTTTCAAGCCAGTCAGGAACTATATTTAAGGGCATGGTAGCCCATTTTTATTAAAAAGGCAAATTAAAGTCTTTGACATAAAGGTTTCCCACACAGGGGTTCTTCTCCAGCAAATAAACACTCACAGAAAATGCTAGCCCACCTGGCTCTTTAGCATTACCTCTGCGCTTTGTCCTGGTCACACAGACCACAGGATTTCCTCACTGTGGATGGCTTCTCTTTAGCGCTCACAGCTTCGCTCTGGCCTTAGTCCTCAGGCTGTTGCACTGCCTCTTGCAGTTGCACGTTCTGGCTGCCTCCTGCAACCTCACTGACTCCTGAAGACCTCCTGTCTCTCTAGGTGTGGAGCAGTCTCCAACTGGGAGCCATGAAGTCTTCCCATACTCTCATTATAAGTGCTGTGCTCACCTGAGCACACACCCTGCTGGTAATTTACAAAGTCTGAACACAGGGTTGGAGATCCCGTCCCACCCAAGACACTATGGAATCTCCAAACTACAGAGCCCCATGACCGAATACCAAAACCTGGAGAAAGCTGCAAAAGCAGTTTTCTCCAGTCCACATTTATGCTCTGTAGCCTTGCACCAAGCAAATGTGCATACCCTGTGTCCCCCAAGTTATCAATTTTACCTTGATAGCATCTCCTACTGTCACATATCCCCTCCCCTTGTTTCGAACCCGAAGGGGCCAGAACACACCAGCCCAAATCCTTGATTGGGGCAGTTCTGCGCCAGCTGTTCGCTACATAGGCCCAATTTTTTTTTTCGGGTGCGTTTTCCAGGCACGCCCTACCCTGGATCGCAACGGGGTCCTACAGTTTTGTATCCTCAGCCTACTCCCTCTGTCCTTGGGGTTCCTGAGCTCACATTTCTTTTCTGGTGGAACCCTGCCTTTCCTGCTACTTCCTTCCAACTCCGTTTCCGGATTCTGTAGGGAACTTGCTCCAGACACTAGGCCTGATGAGGAACCACCTTTTCCCTCACTGATACCTGTTTTACCCATCACAATAGGTCTCCTGGGTTTACCAACTCTTTTGCCTTTACCTTTGACTACCAACTCCCCAGAGCTCAACATCTGTGCATCATGCTCATTTTCCAAGAAATTATTCATGGCCATATCAAGGTCATTATTTACATTAACATTCAGTAATACACCACCATTTCTCCAATTACCGATACCGTCAGTTCTTTCTTGTTCAGGGTTTGGTAGGGCCAGGCCCAAGGAGGGACAACACACAGGTGAGCAGCTACCCCCTATGGGACCTTCACAAGGCTTCACTTCACCTGTTGTCCAAATCTCTGTGGGAAGTTGTCCTAGCAATTGACATTGAGCAACACATGACCTATTTATAGCAAAACCAATCTTTGCCAGCTCACATTTTTCCATGTCACAATTTTTGTTCCTCGCCATACTATATTTAAAAGCATCTCCGGGTACCCCAACTTGTACCTCTCTGCAGGTGACAGACAGAATCTCTGTTTTTGCCGCGTCCATATCTGGCCCTTCCTTCTTAGGAGGTTTAGCGGGTGAGGCAGTATCCGCGCCATTTACTAAACCCTGCTCAGCCGCACCTCGGACCGCACTAGCAGACATGTCCATCAACGCATCAGGCGGAGAGACCTCTGATGTCTCCAGCAGCCCCCCAGAGCGCCTTCTGTACTGAACCTTATCCGGAAGCACCCTCACAGGGAACTGTGAGATCACTTGCCAGACTATTAATAAGCAACGTACCAACCAGTTCCACTGGTGATTAATGTTACCCAGCACAGCTTGCATTACCTAGCTCCACCCTTTGGTACCATGCAGCACTACCACATCTGACTGTAATGGAGGCACCCAGGTATACAATGAATGAGCTTTCACCAGTTCAAGCAGTTCCACTAGCATATCTGTAATTTCTACACACTCCACATCAATATGCAAAACATTTTTGGGGACCTTTCCCTTATTAGAGACATGGAGGGGCTCATTCACTGCAGCTTGAGGGGCCAAGACATTTAAAGGGGCCTCCACCTCACTGGAGGTATCCATCACAGCCTGAAGCTCCTCTGAACCACTGTCAAACACATGTCTCCCACTCAGGGCCGGATTAACATAGGGGCTGATGGAGCTGCAGCTCCAGGCCCCTGCCTTAAAATCGGCCCACCTAGCCAGCAGTACAAGCCCGATTTCTCCTGTCCATAAACGTCTATGGGACAGGAGAAGCTGTGTGTAAATGTAGGGGTGTCTGGCTGTACCTGTGTTGGCTCACTGTGGTTATTAGTATCACAGTACACAGTTCCCCCCTTACACAAATGGCTCTGCCTCCCCCTCCCCCCTCTCTCCTCTCTCCTCTCTCTCTGTGAAGTCCGTGCAGTGTGAGGAGCCGTGTGGGCAGGGAAGTTGTGAACGGAGCAGCCGGCAGATGGAAGGTGAACTGAACACATATCTTGAGTGATGAGCTTCTGACCATCCAAGTGTCAGCTCAGTGACTCTTATTTCCCTTCTCTCACCCTCTTTTTTTTTTTTTTTACTTTTTCCTTCAGCAATGGCTGTTATAACTGCAGCCAATATGTTTAGACTTGGCTCCTTGTGCTTTTAGGTGGGTTCACACTGGTTTGCAAAGTTTTGGCCGATTGCTGGTGTATACGCAGGTTTCCTGCGTTATACCCGCAGTCCTATTGATTTCTATTAGGTTGCATGTTTTTTTCTGAAAGCACACCAAAATTTCTGCATGCTGCATCTTTGGCGCACTGGCAGAAAATGTGGCAAAAACCTGCAACCTGATATAAATCAATAGAACTGCAGCTAAAACTGCAGATACACAAGCAGTGTGGCCGACTGCAGCACACCAATGTGAGCCCAAAGGCTTGTACACACCCCCCTCTGTTGAACTTGGTCTGATCAATACTGCTGGCATTAATTTTACACACAGCCATACTATCCCAGCTCAGGAGGGGTGGGGGCTCCAGGGATTTGTTTGACTATGTAGGCCCTGCCCCTTCTACCCATCCAGGAAAAGTCCTGGAGGGAGTGGCAGGCTTCTGGTGGCAAGTGGCACGCTGTATCTGGTGGCAGGCTTCTGGTGGCAAGTGGCACACTGTATCGGGTGGCAAGTGGCACACTGTATCTGGTGACAGGCTGTGGGTGGCAAGTGGCACACTGTGTCTGGTGACAGGCTGTCGTGGCAAGTGGCAGACTGTATCTGATGGAAGGCTGCTGGTGGGAAGTGGCACACTGTATCTGGTGACAGGCTGTGGTTGGCAAGTGGCACGCTGTATCTGGTGGCAGGCTGCTAGTGGCAAGTGGCATGCTGTAACTACAATGTAGTAATAGAAATAATAGAATTTGATCATCCTGACACCATATCAAGCATGATGTCAGGATGATTTTAAGTGCCAACACCAGCCATTTGCCTGATAAATCACCTCCACCGCCAATTTTCCCATCAACCCCGAGACTACATCCCCCACCCCCATCTTTTTTTGGGAAGGGGGTTGTCCCTGAATGGCAGTTTGGAAATGTGGTCTCTCTATGTTGCTGCTGGTGAGAGACTGCATAGCAGGTGGTATTGCTGGTGTTGCTGCTACTCAAAGGCTGCATGGCTGATATTACTGGTGAGAGTATATTTTATTTGTTTTAGCGAAAAATTGTTTGCATTTTCATTTTGTTTCCATAAAAAGGCCCACCAAAATCCTCAGCACCAGGCCCATGATGCTCTTAATCTGGCCCTGCTCCCACTCATGCCCTCTAACTCACCAATAAGCCTCTGAAAGTCACCTTGACACTTGACATTCAGCTGCTGGGCTGTGAACACCACATCTGCCATGCATGCGCCCTGATCTGGTATAGCAGTTGTTGTATTCACACCCCTGTCACTCAACATAGTCTTGTCTAACATGGCTAGTAATTGTTTGGCCCAACCGTCCCAATCCATTGTGCTTCTATTATGAGGGATCAGCAGTACCTCATCTGCTCTAGGAGGCACCTGGGATTCAGCAGCACAAACAGTCCCTTTGTCAGTTCTATATAAATCACATTTTGACAACATGCTTTTACTCTTTGCTAATGCTTCAAACAAGGCAGGCTGCAATACACCATCACCACCTTGCTCCTGAGGCGCTAACACACTCAGCTGTGTACCTTCAGCTGTGGCCAGCTGACTTAACCCCTTATCAACTGGGTTACACATATGGTAAACGGACTGCTCACACAAACTCTCACTGCATGGTGTATACCCAGTCTGTTCCACCAGAGCAAAGTCAGTGTTGTCCTGGAAACTCTCTGGCTCAAACGCATGGAGAGTCCCTGAGACTTCCATGGACAACCCTGAGGCTCTGCGTCTGGTTGCCAAGGGAGACATCCCTCTTTCCTCATTACTTTTGAACACATCACCATAAGTACATGTATCATCAGCAATACCTTTACCATCAGCATTCATAGACATAGCAGTGTTATAAGCTTTAACAGGCTGTTGTTGGTCAGAACACACAGCACCCTGTGTGCCGCTCAGCACACCATCCTTCCTCTCCAAAGGCATTCTTTTGCCCACTAGGGTGGCTTCACAGTTGTCCTGGGAAACCACGTGCCTCACCACCATGGGCTCCTGGGAGGTTTCCCTGGGCATCTCTGTAGCACCTGTCACTAGGGAACCTGGCACACAAACTGTATTGGTCACCCCTAGGTTACCACTTTCAACACTCTGGTGGATTACACCAGGCACATACAGAGTTCAGTCTTTTTGAGTTCTTAACCTTGCTTCAACCTGTGTCTCCCCACTACTCGGGGTAGCACACTGCAGCAAGTCCATTTTTACACCTTCTGCCGATCTCCCAGCTGGATATACTCCCACTTCACTGGGATCAGTCCCACAAACTGCAACAGTCTTACCATAATCTGTAGCAGTTAACTCTGGCTTCATTTGAGTACGTTGTCTATCCTTTATCGCACTTTTACTGGCCAACTCTCCCTGGTGGCCATAGGATAAAACTGCAGCAGCCACTTCTGACTCCTTAGCACCCCCTGCAGGCACAACAGGTACTTCCTCACTGTTGCCAGAGGTGACTGAAAACATGCTTGCACAAAAATCTGGGCTTGCAGACAAAGACTTCTGCCCAGTAACCACATCTCCAGGCATGTGCCATAACCTGGGACAAGTAAAAATTCCATGCCCCAGTTGACCACATTCCAGGCATGGTACATTTCTGCACATATCTTTAGTGGGACGCCGCTCCACATTTTCACTGTAGCTCCTCCTTCCAGGTAACTCGATCTTTTGTTGCTAAGGGAGATGGCACTTTTCCAGCTGTACTTTGCTGACTCTCCCAAATGCAGCGACTTTGCGCTCCTTGAAGCATTGTTGCCACGATCCTCTGTCGGCCATATGTTTCTTGCATAGTCCGCAGACTTGACATCACCACGGTTGCTACGGGCAACCACATACTTCTTGAACTTCTAATCAGCCTTTTGGACACTCCTGGGACTCAAATCAGACTTCCTAAACATTGTTGCAGACCTTTGTCTGGCCTTGTCACCTTGTATTGGAGACTGAGACAAAGGGCACTTGGAGAAAACATGCCCCCACTCTCTCCTTGCACTGAGGGTTGGCTTGTTTTCCTCTTTAGCTGGGTTCAGTGCTGCTAGGTGCCGCTTGCACCAATCCACTGCAGATTCAAACACTGGTGGACTCTCCATATTCACAGTCACTTTCACTGCACTTTTGCGCCCTCCAGCAAAAAATGAAGCACTGTCACTTTAAAGCAAGTTGCTTTTCACTTCATGCAAGCTTTCCTCACCTGCACAGTGCACACACAGATTGTGCTGTCACATGCACACAAACAGTTCATAGCAGAAAAAAAAAAACTTTGACTTTTCATTCACAGGTACACCATGCCTTTTGCCTGGCTGCACTTCGACACACAGCCGATAGTTCCTGACTTGAACTCACTGTGGAGCAAGGACCCGGATTCCACCGTCTTGTGCCCGCATTCTCCACCACTTGTAACATGGGGGACCATTAGCTCTTGTGGTAGATGCGTTTGTTAGTGATTCAAGCCAGTCAGGAACTATATTTAAGGGCATGGTAGCCCATTTTTATTAAAAAGGCAAATAAAAAGTCTTTGACATAAAGGTTTCCCACACAGGGGTTCTTCTCCAGCAAATAAACACTCACAGAAAAATGCTAGCCCATCTGGCTCTTTAGCAGTACCTCTGCGCTTTGTCCTGGTCACACAGACCACAGGATTTCCTCACTGTGGATGGCTTCTCTTTAGCGCCCACAGCTTCGCTCTGGCCTTAGTCCCTTAGGCTGTTGCACTGCCTCTTGCAATCGCACGTTCTGGCTGCCTCCTGCAACCTCACTGACTCCTGGAGACCTCCTGTCTCTCTAGGTGTGGAGCAGTCTCCAACTGGGAGCCATGAAGTCTTCCCATACTCTCATTATAAGTGCTGTGCTCACCTGAGCACACACCCTGCTGGTAATTTACAAAGTCTGGACACAGGGTTGGAGATCCCGTCTCACCCAAGACACTATGGAATCTCCAAACTACAGAGCCCCATGACCGAATACAAAAACCTGGAGAAAGCTGCAAAAGCAGTTTTCTCCAGTCCACATTTATGCTCTGTAGCCTTGCAACAAGCAAATGTGCATACCCTGTGTCCCCCAAGTTATCAATTTTACCTTGACAGCATCTCCTACTGTCACAATGGAAATACTAATTGGGGGGGGGGGGGGGGGCGGCACACTACAGCTGGTAAGCGTGTACTTTTCCCATTTGGTGGTGGCCTCACGAGTCTATTAACCAATGCTGTGCCTACTGATAAAGTACTGCTTGTATAAATACTGTCAGATCATAAGACAGAAAGTCCCATTTCTGCTATAAGAAAATTAAGAGGGGGGTGTCCCTCCTCTGAGTCCTTCAGTGTGTAACCCCAGAAGTCCACAATCTGTATATAAATATCTGCATGCACAGTTCTATGTGGTGTTGGAATCAACATTCCAGGTAAAGACAAGGAAGCGGTCCGCTTGGAGCTTACACAGGGCTGAGAATTCTCTCCCTGCCCCCATGTGAGAGCGCTGGACCACTCATTGAGCACCAGTAAAGTCACGTGGGGGGGGGATAAAGAACAAGTCACATGATCCCAATACACTGATCTGCAACAAGAGTCAGAATGCAAACAACATTCCTAATCTGTACATTTGTTCAAAGTCAGAGAAGCAGTGATCATGACGACCAGAGAACTTCGGACTCAGCTAATCACAGATTGGTGTCAAGGGCCAATCACAGCGGCCTTTTACCATGTGATTAGCTGTCAGCCAATGACAGCTGATCACAGGATGTAAACACAAGCCGGTTATCAAGTTTACTTTCCTCACGCCAATGACAGCGTGAGGCGAGAAGAAGAGAGCCGATAACCGGCTTGTGTTAGGGACATCGGCACTGGTAATCAAGGCACTATTAGTGTCCCGATTATCAGGACAGTCCCAACAGTGCCCACCAGTGCTGCAATCAATGCCCATCAGTGTAGCTTACCAGTGCCGCCTATCAGTACACATCAGTGAAGAAAAATTATAAAATTTTATAAAAAACTATGAAAAAATGTGTGTTATTTAAAAAATTTTTAATATAGGTCTTTTTGATTTATTTAGCAAAAAATAAAAAACCCAGTGGTGAATAAATACCACCAAAAAAACAAAAAATAAAACAAACAATTTCATACGAATACAGTGTAGCATGATCGCACAAATGTCTTTCAAAGTGTGACAGCGCTGAAAAGCTGAAAATTGGCCTGGGCAGGAAGGGGGAAAAATGCCCTGTATTGAAGTGGTTAAATTAAAAGCACCGCCCTTAAGAGGAACCAGTCACTGTGTCTATATGGAGTGACTCTGTACTGGAAGCTCTTCTTGCTGATCCAGCTGATTCATTGTGCTGCAGACTATTCCATATTTAAGGTCTTTAATTAGACCGGTCATCGGCTTACATGTCCAACAAATCTTCTTACACTGACATTCCCAGCAGTGATCTTGGAGAAAAGCAGTTTGAAGTTCCTGGGCACAGAGCCCCAGCCACGTACGTGGCATCATTCCCGTACACACAGCGAACAGCCACATAATGCCTTCTGATAACGTGCAAGACAGGAAGGAAAAGTGTTGCCCTATACACTATAGCCTATAACTAACTGATAAAAAAATAATGGTTCTATAGCAAGGAAGAGGCTGCCACCACTTCTTGCCAAAGAATGCCATTTTGCCGAGGCCCAGAGCCCCCGAGCAGCAGAAAATATTTAGGCTGTCAGCAGATTGGCCTCTCACCACAGTGCCAAAAAATGGAGAGCAACTGAGCTGTAACCGATTATATAAAGTGTGACCTGGAGTTTGGCTTCAGTTTGTCTAAATCTGCTAGTCCATCTAACACTCTCCCCCCCCCCCCCCCCCCCGACTGGCTGTCCAAAGATGCCCCCTGGGCTCCTTCATCCAGAGTGAGTGGGGGCACTCTAATAGTGGAGGGGGGGGGATGCAAACCAGCGTAGCTTCCCCTTTTGGTGAAGTTCCACTTTAACAACTTTTTTTTTCCATTGATTAAAGTGTATTTTTTTCCCTCAAAAAATTTGCTGCACAAATATCGTTTCACATAAAAAAAATTGCAACAGTCGCCATTTTTTTATCTATGGTCTCTACTAAATATATATATAATAATAAAATAAAAAAAAATATATAATAATAATATATATATATATATATAATATTATATAATATATATATATATATATATATATATATATAACATTTCTAGCGAGAAATATTGATTTAATCCTGTAAACAAAAAGTTCCAGAAAAGGCCTGGTCTTCAAGTGGTTAAGGAGGAACTGCAATCTGCTCACATAATTTGTAATAAAAACATCTTTGCCATTCCGAAGCTTCCTTCCAACCACTTTGCATATTATTTTATATATACTGCGATTCCGTACTTGCCAAATATGCTGCAGAAATCTCCCTCCACTGAGTCTGGCTGCAGCCATTTTAACTGTGGGCAGCTGAAACTGCTGCCTGTTCACTTCCTGGATTTACACAGACACACACCTCCCCTCCAGCTCTGCAGCTCTCATTGGCCCACTTATGACTCATCCCCCCTCCCTTCCTGGCAAACTCTCAGGAGAGTGAGAGAGAGCTGTGTATGATGTTACAAGTCTAGGCTAATGACCAGACTTTACAGGAAGTGGGCTGTATAAGGGATTTACTGGCAGAAATTTTTTTTTTTTACTATCCAAAAGGTAAAACAACAACAAGGGCAGAAGATTTAATAGATGGAAAGATGAAAACATGACCGAAGGTCCGCTTTAAAAGGTATACATAGGTGGTTATTTACGAAAGGCAAATCCACTTTGCACTACAAGAGCAAAGTGCACTAAAAAATTGCACTGAAAGTGCACGTGGAAGTGCATTCGCTGTAAATCTGAGGGGGAAGCTCTGCTGATTTTATCATCCAATCACGTGCAAGCTAAAATGCTGTTTTTTTATTTTCCTTGTATCTCAGATCTACAGCGACTTGTAGTGCAAAGTGGATTTGCCTTTATTAAATAGAGCTCAATTTCAGTAAATCCCCAGCACATTCTTATTATAACCTGACAAAATAAAAAAAATAATTAAAAAAATACACTATTTTTAAAAAAAAATTGTTATTTTATGGCAAGAGTTTAGATTTTTAAACAGTAATCCCTACTAATAGTAAGTAAGGGGAAAGGTGTTTGATGGGACTTTAACCACTTACCTACTGAGCACTTAAACCCCCTTCCTAACCAGACCAATTTTCAGCTTTCGGTGCTCTCACACTTTGAATGACAATTACTCAGTCATGCAACACTGTACCCAAATGAATTTTGTGCCCTTTTTTTCACACAAATAGAGCTTTCTTTTGGTGGTATTTAATCCCCGCTGGGTTTTTTATTTTTTGCGCTATAAATCAAAAAATACAGAAAATTTGTTAAAGAAAAAATAATTGTTGTTTCTATTAAAAATTATTGGCGAGTATTGGCAGAGTATTGCAGTGTTGCACAGTGGGGGCAGAGCATTGCACAGTGGGGGCAGAGCATTGCACAGTGCAGGCACTGACCAGCGCTGTGGGCACTACACATCCAGCCCACAGCGCTGGTCCCATCTCTCCCCCTTTCAGCTTCTCCCCTCTCACTGTACCGATCGGTACAGAGAGGGGAGTGTACATGTGATCGCTCCGTCATTTGACGGAGCGATCACGTGGTAAACGGGCACTATCAGCGGCTGTTTACCGTGATCCGTGATGCGGGACCCGGGCTCATGGATGTTCCCAAGCGCGCGCCCCAGGGGGCGCGCAGGAGCAAGTTTCTGGGAGGACATCCGTAGGACGTCCACCCAGAATAAGCCGACCGCGCTGTAGCCGTCTTTTGGCTATGGCCCGGTCGGCATGTTGTTAAAGTGATTGTAAGGGAAATTTTTATTTTTTTTTAAATAACAAACATATCATACTTGCCTCCATTGTGCAGCTTGTTTTGCAGAGCGGCCCCGATCCTTGTCTTCTGGGGTCCCTCGGTGGCTCTCGTGGCTCCTGCCCACATCGTATAACCCCCTAGGACAGTGATGGCGAACCTTGGCACCCCAGATGTTTTGGAACTACATTTCCCATGATGCTCCACTACACTGCAGAGTGCCAGAGCATCATGGGAAATGTAGTTCCCAAACATCTGGGGTGCCAAGGTTCGCCATTACTGCCCTAGGAGAAGCGCTCTCCCAGGGGCTTACCTTCCGTCCATAGAGGCCAAAATGCAGGACTCAGCCCCGCCCCCGCTTTATTGGATTTGATTGACAGCAGCGGGAGCCAATGGCTGCACTACTATCAATCTATCCAATCAAGAGCCGGGAGTCTGTGGAGAGAAAGACGGCGCGTCCCCGCTAACTGAATGAAGGGGTTCGGGTAAGTAAAAAACGGGGGGCTGGTGTCTGCCAGGTGTTTTTTCACCTTCATGCATAGGATGCATTAAGGTAAAAAAAAAAAAAAAAAACACAAACCTTTAAATGAGGCACATATTACCGTGTGCCTCCATCCCCAAATCATTTGTTCGAATGAGAGGTTTGGGGACTTTGAGTGAGGCAATCGACAGACAGCTATGAATTATAAAATAAGACGCATTTATTGTCTTGGAATTTACAGTATAGCATTTAACAGAAAATATAAAACCATTTCATACATACATGGCAATAAAAGCCAAAAAAAAAAAAAAATTAGATAGATAATATAGAGAGATTGATTATATATATATATATATATATATATATATATATATATATATATATATATATATATATATATATATATATATATATATATATATATATATAATCTCTCTACATACATAATTACATATACACACACACACAAATAGTTTGTACCTCTAGTTCTCTGCACAGGGAGGGGAACAGTGCCATCTACAGGCTAGAGAGGTTGGTTAGCAAAAACATTTCCAGCCTCTGTGTGATCACCGCGATTATCTGTCATGAAGATCACCCCCCCCCCCCCCCCCCCGATGCTCACCAGTGTTTCTCAGGCTTACCGTTTCCACCGGATCACCTTAAAAATGGTCCGATGGTGCCACCACCTGGTCACACAGGTGATCATAGACTAGATCCACTTTGATCGCCTCTATGACCTTGGAGGATTGAAGCGACCTCATGATGTCATTTCTGGTCTAGGCTGGAAGTTTTGTTTTTTTAAGCAAAAGATCCATTAACGTGGTTGTAAACCCACTTTTTGTACTTTTACCTGTAGATAAGCCTAGAATAAGGCTTACCTTTAGGTAGTGGAAATATCGCCTAAACGTGCGCCGTTTAGGAGATATTTCACTTGTAGTCCTCCGGAAACTGCTACGGCGCATGCGCAGGGAAGAAACCAAACTAAAGACCGTTTCTTCCCTAGCATATGACGAAGATCGCGGCTCCCGTGTGCATGCGTGGGAGTGACGTCACGCGGCTCCAGCAAATCACAGACCCGGAGTCCGCGGCCCCAAAGGAAGAGGGCAAGAAGATGGACGCTGCCCACACAGGGGACGTCACTGGATTCTTTTGCAGGCAAGTGGTACATAATGGGCTAGTATGCGATGCATACTAGCCCATTATGCTTTTCATTTGCAGGCTAAACAGGGAGCAAAAGAGGAAGTAAAACCCATCAGGATTTAAGTCCACCCCAACACTACAATCCCTGCATCTAGAGACATTCACAATCTAACACTAGAACCTATCTAGCCCTATATAGAAGAGATCAGTCTACATACCTTTTTTGAAGCCGATCTGACTCGATCAACGACGGAAGCTCTGCAGAGGACACGGCCGGCTGTGAAATGCATGGGAAGCGACGTCACCCATAGAGTTACTACGGGGCTTCCGTTGTCGGCTGTTTCCTCTACACCGTTTCCACAGAGAAGCCGCAGCTGACAGCCAATCGTGGGATCCGGTCGGATTGGCTTCAAAAAAGCTATGTATACCGATTTCTTCTTTACACGCCTAGATAGGTTAGTGTTAGATTGTGGATGTCTATAGATGCAGGGATTTTAGCGTTAGGGTGGACTTATCCTTTAAAAAGGTAAAGAAGAGATTTGGGGTCTTTTTGACCCCAGATCTCGCCATAAAGAGAACCTGTCATTCTTATTTCTATTACAGGGGATGTTACAATTCCTTGCAATAGAAATAAAAGTTATAAAAAATAAAAGGGATAGTGTAAAAAAATAAAAATAAAATACAAAAAAAAAAAAAAAAAAAATAACGAAAAGTAAAGTGCTCCATCCCTCTGTGCTCACGCGCAGAAGCGAACGCATACGTAAGTTGCACGCGCATAAGTAAAGGGTGTTCGTACCACACATGTGAGGAATCGCTGCGATTGTTAAGCCCCATACACACGATCAAACTTCAAACAAACTTTTCCGTGGATTTCTGTCCAAAGGGTTTTGGCCGTGAACTTGGTATGCATAAACGCAGCAGGACTTTTTCATCCAACTTTCACCAAATTACGTGGTTTTTCAGCTCTTTACCGCCACCCTTTGGTCAACTTCTGTATTGTTGTCTGATCTTTTGCAATGGTTCTGAGCACGCATGTTTGTACTTTGGACTACACCCCTATGGACTTGTGTACACACGATAGGATTCTGCACCATAAGACTTTTGTTGCCGGAAAGTTTGTCTGTTTGCACAGCGAACATTTGTCCGATGAAAACCGAAAAAGTCTGTCCGATGGAGCGTACACACGGTCAGATTTTTCCTTAAAACAGGTCATTTGCATGTTTGTTGTCAAAAAGTTTGATCGTGTGTATGGGCCTTTAGAGCGAGAGCAATAATTCTAGCACAGGACCTCCTCTGTAACTCAAAACATGTAACCTGTAAACATTTTTAAAGTGTCACCTATGGAGATTTTTAACCACTTAAAGACCAGAAGGATTTACCCCCTTAAAAGAGGAAGTAAAGTCTTCCTCTTTAATTGTACCTACAGGTTGGCCTATCATAAGGCTTACCTGTAGGTACTGTAAACATCTCCTAAACTTGCACAGTTTAGGACAGTGATGGCGAACCTTGGCACTCCAGATGTTTGGTAACTACATTTCCCATGATGCTCACCTGCACGGCAGAGTGCATGATCATCATGTGAAATGTAGTTCCAAAACATCTAAGGTGCCAAGGTTCGCCATCACTGGTTTAGGAGATATTTACTATATACGCTGGCGCTGACGTCATCGGTGCATGCGCACTGAAGGAACAGCCCGCTCGTGCCGGTTTTTCAGAACCCATGCAGCGACCGGCGGCACCTGCGCGCATGTGCGGGGTGAAGTCATCGCGGCTCCGGCCAATCACAGCGCCAGAGCCCGCAAACCCAGGAGGTAACTCTGGGAAAGATGACGCCGTGTCAGCAGTGAGCGGGCGCCGCTGCAGGGCATTGTTCTAAAGGTAAGCATTTCATAATGAGCTAGTATGCAATGCATACTAGCTCATTATGCCTTTGTCTTGCAGTTTTTTTTTCTGAGCTTTACAGCCTCTTTAATGACCAGGCCATTTTTTGCGATACTGTGCGACGCTGTACCCAAATACAATTGACGTCCTTTATTTCCCCCCACAAATAGAGCTTTCTTTTGGTGGTATTTTATCGGTTTTTATTTTTTGCGCTATAAAACAAAAAAAAAAAAAAAGAGCGACAATTTTGAATAAAAAAAAATATTTATTACTTTCTGCTATAAAACATATCCAATAAAAAAAAAAGGTGAAAAAAAAAACAGTTTGGGCCAATATTATTTTTCTACATATTTTTGTTAAAAAAATAAAAAATAAAAAAAAAAAACACAATAAGCGTATATTTATAAGTTTGCGCAAAAGTTAGATCGTCTAAAAAAATAGGGGATAGATTTATGGCATTTTTATTCTTTTTTTTCTACTAATAATATCAGTGATTTTTAGCGGGACTGCGACATTAACCACTTAAGCCCCGGACCAATTGTCAGCCTAAGGACCAGAGGTCTTTTTACAATTTCGCACTGCACTGCTTTAACTGGTAATTGCGTGGTCATGCCATGTTGTACCCAAAAGAAATTTGCGTCCTTTTCTTCCCACAAATAGAGCTTTCTTTTGATGGTATTTGATTGCCTCTGCGATTTTTATTTTTTTGCAATATAAATGGAAAAAGACCGAAAATTAAAAAAAAAAAAAAACAAAAAAAAAAAGATATTTTCTACTTTTTGTTATAAGAAAAATCTAATACACTCAAAATTTTAGTCAAACATTTGGGCCAAAATGTATTCAGCCACATGTCTTTAGTAAAAAAAAAAATGCCAATAAGCGTATATTTATTGGTTTGCGCAAAAGTTATAGCGTCTACAAACTAGAGTACATTTTCTGGAATTTACACCGCTTTTATTTTATGACTGCCTATCTCATTTCTTGAGGTGCTAAAATGGCAGGGCAGTACACCCCCCCCCCCCCCCCCAAATGACCCCATTTTGGAAAGTAGACACCCCAAGCTATTTGCTGAGAGGCATGTTGAGCCCATTGAATATTTTTTTTTTTTTTGTCCCAAGCGATTGAATAAAGACATAGCCATAGTTATATGTGGAATTGCACCCCAAAATACATTTTGCTGCTTCTCCCGAGTACGGGGATACCACATGTGTGGGACTTTTTGGGAGCCTAGCCGCGTACGGGGCCCGAAAACCAATCACCGCCTTCAGGATTTCTAAGGGTGCAAATTTTTGATTTCACTCCTCACTACCTATCACAGTTTCGAAGGCCATAAAATGCCAAAATAGCACAAAACCCCCCCCAAATGACCCCATTTTGGAAAGTAGACACCCCAAGCTATTTGTTGAGAGGCATGTTGAGTCCATTTAATATTTTATATTTTGCCAGAAGTTGCGGGAAAATTACAAATTTTTTTTTTTGTTGCCCAAAGTTGTCACTAAATGACATATTGCTCACATATGCAATAGGCATATGTGGAATTACACCCCAATTGCCTCCCAGCAAATAGCTTGGGGTGTCTACTTTCCAAAATGGGGTCATTTGGGGGGGGGGGGTTTTGTGCCATCTGGGCATTCCATGGCCTCCAAAACTGTGATTGGCAGTGAGGAGTGAAATAAAAAAAAAAATTACACCCTTAGAAAGCCTGAAGGCGGTGCTTGGTTTTTGGGGTCCGTACGCGGCTAGGCTCCCAAAAAGTCTCACACATGTGGTATCCCCGTACTCAGGAGAAGCAACAGAATGTATTTTGGGGTGTAATTCCACATATGACCATGGCATGTGTGGGCAATATATAATTTAGTGACAACTTTTTGTAAAATTTGTATTTATTTTTTGTCATTATTCAATCTCTTGGGACAAAAAAAAAATATTCAATGGGCTCAACATGCCTCTCAGCCAATAGCTTGGGGTGTCTACTTTCCAAAATGGGGTCATTTGGGGGGGGGGGGGGGGTTTGAACTGTCCTGGCATTTTATGCACAACATTTAGAAGCTTATGTCACACATCACCCACTCTTCTAACCACTTGAAGACAAAGCCCTTTCTGACACTTTTTGTTTACCTGAAAACATTTTTTTTTGCAAGAAAATTACGTTAAACCCAGAAACACTATATATTTTGTTAAAGCAAAGGCCCTACAGATTAAAATGGTGGGTGTTGCATTTTTTTTTTCCTCACAGTATCTGCGCAGCGATTTTTCAAACGCATTTTTTTGGGAAAAAATATACTTTTTTTTATTTTAATGCACTAAAACACACTATATTGCCCAAATTTTTGATGAAATAAAAAAAGATAGTCTTAGGCCGAGTACATGGATACCAAACACGACATGCTTTATAATTGTGCACAAACGCGCAGTGGCGACAAACTACATACATTTTTTTAAAAGCCTTTACAGGTTACCACATTAGATTTACGGAGGAGGTCTACTGCTAAAATTACTGCCCTCGATCTGACCTTCGAGGTGATACCTCACATGCATGGTGCAATTGCTGTTTACATATGACGCCAGACCGACGCTTGTGTTCGCCTTTGCACAAGAGAAGGGGGGGGGGCAGGGGTGCTATTTTTTTTTTTTTTTTTTTTTTTTTATTTTTTTTTTTTTTTAAACTGTTCCATTTTTTTTTTTTGTTAACATTTTTATTGTTATCTCAGGGAATTTAAATATCCCCTATGATAGCAATAGGTAGTGACAGGTACTCTTTTTTTAAAAAAATTGGGGTCTATTAGACACTAGATCTTTCCTCTGCCCTCAAAGCATCTGACCACACCAAGATCGGTGTGATAAAACAGGTGTAAAAGCAGTCTAGAGGCTAATTAGCCGCTAGAATTGCTTTTACATGAAAGCCGATCACTGGCTGAAAAGAATGATACCAAGATGATACCTAAACCTGCAGGCATCATTCTGGTATAACCATTCAAAGTCCAGCAACATACTGGACATATATTGTAATCTTTTTTTTTTCATGCAGCCTCTCGGCTGAACGAAAAAAAAAGAGATTAATAGGTGGGTATGCCCACCATTAGAATACCTCCCTTCACCCACCCACTTCTAATGATGGGCATACATGCACCATTTATATATGCCGAAGCATGGGGAAATCCGCCCGCAAAAAAGTTATGCCGCGTACACACGGTCGGACTTTTCCATGGACAAGCCTCCGTCGGAATTTCGACCGTATGTACGCGGCATTAGGAGCAAATCGCTCCTCCGCCCCTGCTGCCCCCATGCTTCGGCATATATGCTCTTTTTTTTTTTTAAACTGTGGTGGTGAAATCACCTCCTACAGCGTCCGAGTCACGGCTTTATGTATCATGGGAGCAAACGCTGTTGCTGTCAGGATAAATAAATCCGCGCTGCAGCTGAATGGCGCACCTGAAAACAAAAAAATGGTTAACAATAAAACACAGTAAACAGTAAAGTATAAAAAAAAAATTACATACCTGAAAAGCAAGCATGATAAAACATAATAAAACATTGCAGAATAGAAAACAGTAAAAAAGAGCAACAATAGAGAGAGAATAGAGAGAGCGAGAACAATAAAACGACAACTTTTTTTGGTTTTTTTTTTATTTTTTTGGGGGTTTATTTTTTTTGTAAGTTTTTTACACTTTTCTTTGTAACTGTAATTTTAACAACTGTAACGGTTCGGGTCTCAAAATGCGATGGCATCTTGGGAGACCCTGTGTAAGTGTATCCTAGCCTGTGAAATGCTGTACCCCACGCTAAAACCTCACTAGTGTGTGGTAGCGTTCAAAACATTCACCAATGCAAAGACCAGGATTGTCAGGACAGCGTGGACAATAATAACGGGTGTCATGCCTAAATCCGCGCTTGGTACAGGCACGACATCTTTTTTGGGGGGCTCGTTGGGTAGGGGTACTCGGGAGGGCATAAGGAAAATGCCTCTCATGCAGCCGGCTAACTGCATTTGGTTGGGAATGGTGAGGTGCAGAACCGTCTGGATACAGAAGGTCTGTGACAATCTCTTCCTGGAATTCAAGGAAGGGTAAAGTCCCGCCTGAAGCTCTGTATAGCACATGAGCGTTCAGTAAAGCCAATTGAAATAAGTAAACAGACACTTTTTTGTACCAGCGTCTGGCCTTACAGGCAACTAGATAAGGCGCCAACAACTGGTCGTTGAGGTCCACCCCTCCAGGGGTTTCTCCACAACACCAGCCGCTGTACGAATTTGGACTGTCGTGTCTGCATGA
Source organism: Lithobates sylvaticus (assembly GCA_028564925.1). Taxonomy (NCBI): domain Eukaryota; kingdom Metazoa; phylum Chordata; class Amphibia; order Anura; family Ranidae; genus Lithobates; species Lithobates sylvaticus. The sequence goes on from CM053038.1 coordinate 59,456,292, forward strand.
AGGGAGGTAAGAACGAAAACATTCTTATTATCCCTCCACTTCATAGCAAGCAAATTATTACACTGCAAGCAGGCTCTCTCCCCCAGCCTAAGAGGGGAATCTACAAGCCGCTGGGGAAAGCCCCGGCGATTAGGTCGCACGGTGCCACATTCTCCAATCTGCTAATCAAACAAGTGACTAAACAGTGGCACGCTCGTGTAATAATTGTCCACGTACAAGTGGTACCCCTTTCCGATTAAGGGTGACACCAAGTCCCACACAATCTTGCCAGCGCTCCCTATGTAATCTGGGCAGTTCTCCGGCTCTACGTAACTATCTTTTCCCTCATAAACCGTAAAGCTCCATACATAGCCTGTTGCCCTGTCACAGAACTTATAGAGCTTGACCCTGTATCTGGCACGCTTGCTGGGAAGGTACTGTTTGAAAGACAAGCGGACAGAAAATTTAATCAGGGACTCATCAACGCAGACAACTTGATTGGGAGTAAACAAGGCTGCAAAACGTTGGTTGAAATGGTTTATGAGGGGCCGAATTTTGTAGAGCCGATCGTATTCAGGGTCTCCACGAGGACGACTTCATTGTCGTTAAAGTGCATGAACCGCAAGATCTGCTCGTATCGTTTCCTGGACATGGAGGCAGAGAACACGGGCATTTGGTCGACTGGGAGGGTGGACCAATAAGTCCTCAGAGTCGTGAATTTATGTGTGCCCATGTTGAGGGAAAGGCCCAGAAAGGTCTTAAATTCGGAAACCGTAATTGGTTTCCAATCTATGGCAAAGGAAGGCAACTGGGGATTAGCGGCGATGTGTTGACCAGCATATAAATTACTTTGGTCCACAATAGATCTATAGAGATCTTCCATGAAAAACAGCGAATAAAAATCAAGTGGCTTAAAAATGTTTCCACCTGAATACCGGGTTGGCCAGTGAATGGGGGAAGTACGGGTTCTGCAGAAGTGGTGGGCACCCAATCAGGATTGGCAAATTCTGCAGGAAGGACACTATGGGCATGACGGGCCTGCCTTTATCTTCTTCTTGGTGGCAGCGGGACACTACTTGTGCTTGCCACCTCGCCAGCTTGAACTGCACTTATGGGACTCGCCACATCACCAAGTGTTACTGCAGTGCTGGATGTACGTCCAGGGTGTACTAGGCCGCTGGTGCTTGCCAGTTCACCAGAAGGAATAGCGGCGCTAGTAGTTCTCTGCTCCGTACGAGAGACCTGCAGTTCTTGCACCTCAACAACAGCAGAAGATCGGGATCGGGTACGTCTGACCTTAGCAGGGACCTCACCTCTGTCGCCAGAGCCATCTGTCATGGAGCCGCTGTCGTCTACAGGATCGTATTCTGAGCCTGATTCTGACAGATGAGTGACCTCCTCTTCACTATCTGTCATGCTCAGAAACGTGTAGGCCTGTTCACTAGTGTACTTTCGATTTGCCATTTTGGCTCTAAATTTAGTGGTACACTAGTGAGACTCACAGGTAAAAAAGCTCCTACGCTGTCAGCGATTGTATCAAAGCGCTACCAAAAAAACTGTTAGCGATCGCAGGGATCAGGCCTGACTCTGCGAACGCTGCAGTTGTGTTTTTAGTGTTTTGTAAGTGACAGTGATCGATCGATACTGCACTTGGGTGGGTGGGCTGGGCTGGGGGAGGGGGAAAACGCAGGTGCTAGCAGGTATCTGGGCTGATCCCACTAACAATGCGTTTTTTGGAACCCAAAACTGCTGGGACGCTAGTATAGATCTGATATTGATCTGTTCAGATACTATACCACTAAGGGAGGTGTATGCTTTGCGCGTGGGTGTTTGCGGTACTGGCACTAACCTGGGGCGACACAGACCTTATCTGACCCTAAAACCTAATTGATATCACCCGCCGGGCGATCAGGGGGTTAAACCTTTATTGGGTAATAAATGGCGGGTGCCCTGACACTATAAAAAACGAACTAACTAACCAGCATCACCCGTAACAGTTATACAGTGATCACTGGTGAAAGGGTTAACTAGGGGCAATCAGGGGGTTAAAACCTTTATTAGGTAATATATGGGGGTACCTGACGCTATATAAAAACCTGACGGGGAACCTAAATAACTAACTGGCTAACCATCATCACCAGTGACACTTATACAGTGATCACTGGTGAAAGAGTTAACTCTAGGGGCAATCAGGGGGTTAAAACCTTTATTTAGGTTGTATATGGGGGTACCTGACCTATAAAAACCTATTTATAAACCTGGCGATTAACCTAAAAAAATAACTGGCTACCTAGCGGCACCAGTGACACTAATGCAGCGATCAGAAAAACGATTGCTTAGTGACACTGGCAAAAGGGGGTGAAAGGGTTACCTGGGGGGCAATCGAGGGGTTAAACCTTTATTAGGGGGGGGGGGGGCTAGGGGGCCACCTTGGACCTAAAGCTAACTGCCCTGACACTTTTTACAGTCACAAATGACACTAAATGCAGTGATCAGTAAATAAATGACCACTGCAATCAGTGACACTGTGACTGGGGGGGCAGGGGGTGATCTGGAGGGTGAAAATTGTGTACCTGGTGTCAGTGTACTGTTGGTGCACTTACTTGTATGTCTTCACTCGCTCACGTCCTGGTCAGAAAGACCGCCACGAGGAGTGTGACATCACTTCCTCCTGCCTGTGTTTACAGTTCACAGGCAGGGGAAGCTTCTCATTTGCCAGTAGTGATCGCAAGAGGGTGGCCAGAAATCAATGGCCGCCCCCTTATCTCGGATCGCTCCTGAAGCGAAACCGACCGTCTCCGCCAGCGGACCCCCCACCCGGGGGGGGGGACCCCCCACCCGCTGGAAGGTAGGCACGTACAGGTACGTGGATGTGCCTGTACGTGCCATTCTGCCGACGTATATGTACATGAGGCGGTCGGCAAGTGGTTTATACCGTATTTGCCGGCGTATAAGACGACCCCCTATTTTTCCAGTGAAAACTTAGGTTTGGGGCATTTTAAGACTACCCCCCTTCCGAGGCAACACCATTTACAAAAAAAATCAAAACAAAAAAAAAAAAAAAAAAAACATCAGACTTAACATCAGAAAAAGGAAACTGGTGAACTACAAGTCCCAGGGATCCCACAATTGGTAGGCAGCAACAATGAATCCTCTCCACCAAAGCACCATAAATCGTACCTGTATTTTAGGGGAGATCTGGAGCTGGATGTGCATTACAGGATGCTTTGTTAATATGTAGAGCACCAGTACACACAGTATATGATGCTGTGTTAGTACAGTAGCGCCAGGTACACTTCAGAATACAGTGTGCAGACAGTGTGCACCGCTGAGGAGCCAATCACGGCAGGCATTGTATTTTACTAATCTGTTGATGGATACAAAGCCTGCTCGGATTGGCAGAGGCTGTGACATCAGCCCGCGCCGCTCTGACTCATGTAGCCTGCTCGGATTGGCAGAGGTTGTTACCCAATCCAAGCAGGCTTAGCAGGCTCTGTATTCATCAGAGTGCCGGGATTGGCTGAGCGGCGCATACTGTATACATATTACAATTTTACAATTTTACAATTTTACAGAGCGCCCAGCGGACTGATATACATCTGGCGGCTTCTTCACCCGGCGTATAAGACGACCCCCGCTTTTTGGCTGTGTAATTTCGGTGTAAAAGGTAGTCTTATACGCCAGAAAATACAGTAATAAACTTTGTAGCAAAAAATACTGATTTAGACGTGCCAGAAAAGGTCTGGTCTTAAGAATCGGGGAAAAGAAAAGCAATCTGCGATAGGCGAAAGAACAAAAAAAAAAAAAGTTAATATATATATATATATCTGGCTTGTGTTTTGTACAGTGTGCAGGGGTGCGCCGCGGGCAGAGCAGAGTGCAGGGGTGCGCCGCAAGCAGAGTGCAGGGGTGCGCTGAGGCGAGAAAGCAGAAAAGGTTTACCCTTGATGCCTAGGAGACTGACTAGCCACGCATGCGCTAGCTCACACAAAGCCTTGCAAGAATGAAGGGGTTAGAGCCAGAAATGTTCACTCATGTTGCCTAGGAGACCTGGCGTGACAGTAGGAAGAGACAGCAGTGAGAACGGGAGGTGGCAGCTGCTGCGCGGGCCACTTGACAAGGCTTGGCAGGCCGGATTTGGCCCGCTGGCCTTATGTTTGCCACCTGTGGACTAATGTACCATGCACTCCAAAGACATGCTGGTAGGTTAATTAGATCCTGTCGATAAAAATTGGCAAAATATGTGTACGTTGTATGTTTGTAAGCGTGTCGGGACCCCACAGGACAAGGACCGCACTATACCACAGATGGACACCAGTGGCAAAAGCACCCTGAGGCGATTCAGTTCGCATAGGTAGCGCTATACAAGTCATTCATTCATTCATTGTTATAAACGTGAGCCCAGCCTATAAAATGATGCGCCCCCTAGTGGTAAATGTAAAAAAAAAAAAATAATGTACAAATGTACCATTGCTGGACCAAGGAGGAAGCCCGGGACGGAGCTGGAGTGTGGAGCAGGTAAGTAGGATATTTTGGGGGAGCCAGGATGATAAACAGGAGAAACCATTTACCTGGAGTTTTCCGTTCAGTCTTTGTAGAGGTGCTCTGGGTGGTGTTGGCACTGTTGGGGCTGCTGGGGGCCGAGTGCCCGCTCGCCTCCCTGCTGGATTCTCTCCTGGACTCCAGGGCGCCGTTGTGCACTTTCTCTGAACTATTAAGGAAATCGAAAAGCTGCTCATCGTCCGGTTCAGATTTTTTCCGCCGTACGAAGTGGCTGGAGGTCCTGAGGGAGGGGGCGCTGTGGGAAGGGGGGATGGGGGCGCTGCGGGAGGAGTCGATGGGGGTGCTGTGGGAGGTTTCTGTAGTCTTCCTGCTGATGGACTTGACGTTGGCCGTGCCGGCGAGAAGAGTCGCCTTCTGGTTCTTTATATTGCCGGCGGCGGAGGAGATGAAGGCGGACTTGGTGTAGCTGGGGTGTTTCTCCTTCGGTTTCTCCGGAGGATCGTGTCCGATGTAGTCAGCGGTGCTGTCCAGGATGACCTCGCCCTCTTTGCTATTGCTTAGGGCGGTGGCAGCTCCCTGATCCACCAAATTCAGCAGATCCTCTGCCTTAACGGCCAGGTCTACCAACCAGGACATTGTGGGGGATCTCCGGGGTCAGCAGTCACTCACAGCTCCTCACTCATCACCTGTAATTAGGAACATAGAAGGGGGGTTACTTGAGTCATAGACTGAGATAGAGAATGATCAGGCTCCGCCCTGAATGATGAACTGACCAATCACTGCAAAAAAGGAGTAGGGGTGACCACCCCCCCCCCCCCCGCAGGGGGCGCCCACCTCGACCACCACCCTGCAGGGGCCGCCATTCAGACTGACACCACGCAGAAAGCGCCAGCCAGAAATTGTACCACCAACAGGGTGTCAGTTGGGACTGATATTAGGCATAGGGTGGCCACCAGGAAATAGTGCACCCATTGGGTTAGTTACTATGCACATGGTGCCAGTCTGGACCACTCCCCAACGGGACTAGTGCCATACACAGGGTGCCCGCCAGGAACTGTACCATGCACAGAATGCCAGTTGGGATTGATACCATGAACAGGGCGACCAGGGCAGAGGGGAGCCCCACTGCGTGGTGGTGGTCGAGGGCAGAGAGGACCAGGGCAGAGGGGACCTTCCCCCCCCCCCGGATCAGGGCAGAGGGGACCTTTCCCCCCCCCGGATCAGGGCGAGAGAGAGAGGGGACCTTTCCCCCCCCCCCCGGATCAGGGCAGAGGGGACCTTTCCCCCCCCCCCCCCCCCGGATCAGGGCAGAGGGGACCTTCCCCCCCCGGATCAGGGCAGAGGGGACCTTCCCCCCCCCCCCGGATCAGGGCAGAGGGGACCTTCCCCCCCCCCCGGATCAGGGCAGAGGGGACCTTTCCCCCCCCCCCCCCCGGATCAGGGCAGAGGGGACCTTTCCCCCCCCCCCCAGGATCAGGGCAGAGGGGACCTTTCCCCCCCCCCCCGGATCAGGGCAGAGGGGACCTTTCCCCCCCCCCGGATCAGGGCCCCCCCCCCCCCCCCGGATCAGGGCAGAGGGGACCTTTCCCCCCCCCCCGGATCCCCCCAGAGACTCCCCCCCCCCCGGATCAGGGCAGAGGGGACCCCCCCCCCCCCCCCAGGATCAGGGCAGAGGGGACCCCCCCCCCCCCCAGGATCAGGGCAGAGGGGACCCCCCCCCCCCCAGGATCAGGGTAGAGGGACCCCCCCCCCCCCCAGGATCAGGGCAGAGGGGACCCCCCCCCCCCCGGATCAGGGTAGAGGGGACCCCCCCCCCCCAGGATCAGGGTAGAGGGACCCCCCCCCCCCAGGATCAGGGCAGAGGGGCCCCCCCCCCCCAGGATCAGGGCAGAGGGGACCTTTCCCCCCCCCCCCAGGATCAGGGCAGAGGGGACGGAGGAGGGGGGGAGGGACCCCCCCCCCCAGGATCAGGGTAGAGGGGACCCCCCCCCCCCCCAGGATCAGGGCAGAGGGGACCCCCCCCCGGATCAGGGCAGAGGGGACCTTTCCCCCCCCCCCCCCCCCCCAGGATCAGGGTAGAGGGGACCCCCCCCCCCCCCCCAGGATCAGGGCAGAGGGGACCCCCCCCCCCCCCGGATCAGGGCAGAGGGGACCTTTCCCCCCCCCGGATCAGGGCAGAGGGGACCTTCCCCCCCCCCCCCGGATCAGGGCAGAGGGGACCCCCCCCCCCCCCGGATCAGGGCAGAGGGGACCTTCCCCCCCCCCCCCCCGGATCAGGGCAGAGGGGACCCCCCCCCCCCCCGGATCAGGGCAGAGGGGACCTTCCCCCCCCCCCCGGATCAGGGCAGAGGGGACCTTTCCCCCCCCCCCCGGATCAGGGCAGAGGGGACCTTTCCCCCCCCCCCCCCGGATCAGGGCAGAGGGGACCCCCCCCCCCCCCCCCCCCGGATCAGGGCAGAGGGGACCCCCCCCCCCCCCGGATCAGGGCAGAGGGGACCCCCCCCCCCCCGGATCAGGGCAGAGGGGACCTTTCCCCCCCCCCCCCCAGGATCAGGGCAGAGGGGACCCCCCCCCCCCCCGGATCAGGGCAGAGGGGACCCCCCCCCCCCCGGATCAGGGCAGAGGGGACCTTTTTTCCCCCCCCCCCCCAGGATCAGGGCAGAGGGGACCTTTCCCCCCCCCCCCGGATCAGGGTAGAGGGCAGAGGGGACCCCCCCCCCCCCCGGATCAGGGCCAGAGGGGACCCCCCCCCCCGGATCAGGGCAGAGGGACCTCCCCCCCCCCCCCCCCCCCCCGGATCAGGGCAGAGGGGACCTTTCCCCCCCCCCCCGGATCAGGGTAGAGGGACCCCCCCCCCCCCCGGATCAGGGCAGAGGGGACCTTTCCCCCCCCCCCCCAGGATCAGGGCAGAGGGGACCCCCCCCCCCCCCCCCAGTGGGGGATCAGGGCAGAGGGGACCCCCCCCCCCCAGGATCAGGGCAGAGGGGACCCCCCCCCCCCCAGGATCAGGGCAGAGGGGACCTTTCCCCCCCCCCCCCCCCGGATCAGGGCAGAGGGGACCCCCCCCCCCCGGATCAGGGCAGAGGGGACCCCCCCCCCCCCCCCCGGATCAGGGCAGAGGGGACCCCCCCCCCAGGATCAGGGCAGAGGGGACCCCCCCCCCAGGATCAGGGCAGAGGGGACCCCCCCCCCCCGGATCAGGGCAGAGGGGACCCCCCCCCCCCGGATCAGGGCAGAGGGGACCCCCCCCCCCCCCCCGGATCAGGGTAGAGGGGACCCCCCCCCCAGGATCAGGGCAGAGGGGACCCCCCCCCCCAGGATCAGGGCAGAGGGGACCCCCCCCCCCCAGGATCAGGGCAGAGGGGACCCCCCCCCCAGGATCAGGGCAGAGGGGACCCCCCCCCCCCCCCCCCCCCCCCCAGGATCAGGGCAGAGGGGACCCCCCCCCCCAGGATCAGGGTAGAGGGGACCCCCCCCCCCCAGGATCAGGGTAGAGGGGACCCCCCCCCCAGGATCAGGGTAGAGGGACCCCCCCCCCCCGGATCAGGGCAGAGGGGACCTCTCCCCCTCCCAGGATCAGGGTAGAGGGGACCTCTCCCCCTCCCAGGATCAGGGTAGAGGGGACCCCCCCCCCCCCAGGATCAGGGTAGAGGGGACCCCCCCCCAGGATCAGGGTAGAGGGGACTCCCCAGGATCAGGCCAGAGGGGAGCACCTCTCAAAGGTGGACCCCACACAGCCCGCCCCCAGGTCAGGAGCAGTGCGGTTGGTACCCCGCCCCCAGGTCAGGAGCAGTGCGGTTGGTACACCACCGTGCTCTCACCTCTGACACGGCTCTCCTCACACTCTGCGCTCCGTTCTCCCCTGCATCCTGTACCGGAGACGTGGACCCGGAACTGCCTACACACCGAAGGACCCAAAACAGGCTGTCCGTGGCGCTGCCTGACCGCAACTCATCACCATAGAGTCCCGGAGGATAGAGCAGCCGGCCATAGATACCAGCGAGATGACCGAGCGGCCTCCCATAGAGACGTCTGGGAGGGGTAGAGCGGCTCACAATAGCGACCGACCGATAGAGCGGCGCAAAGCGGCTGGAGGTTCCTGATTGTAATCACTGTGGAAAATGAAAGCATAACTAGTTGCTATGGCAACAGCTCCAGCATCATTATTATTATTATTGTACAGGATTTATATTGCTCAAACAGTTTGCAAAGCGCTTTACAACATGGGGGGAGACAGTTACCAGCAGCCCTACATTTGGGGTTCACCCCCCCACGAAGCACCCTCCCTGTCCCCATGTTGATGGGCCTCTTCCCCACAACCCTGACCGGTGGTTGTGGGGGTCTGCAGGTGGGGGTCTTATTGGAGTCTGGAAGCCCCCCTATAACAAGAGGACCCCCAGATCCCAACCCCCCAAATGAGTAGAGGTACATTGTATCCCTATTCATTCACAAAAAAAAAAAAACATCAAAATAAATAAAAGCAACAGTTTTTGATAAGACCATTTAAAAAAAAAAAAAAAAAAAAAAAAAAAAAAAACGCTGACCCGAACAGAAAAAAAAACTCGCTGCTCGCCGAACGCGGTTCCCTCCAGGTTCAGATCGTTGTCTCGCCAGACGAGCAGGATTCAAGCCGGTGGGGTGTGCAGTACCACATTTGGCCAGAGGTGCGGGTGTGCCGGTGACGCTCGGAAACACTCCGTTCCCGAGTGTCTCCAAGCGTCTCTGTGTGTCTGACACCCCCCCCCACCTCTGGCCACATGTGGTAGTGCATGCACCAGCAGTCACTGTGGAACAAATTATCTGAGTTTCCATTGATTCCTATTGGAAACTCGCTTTGATATACGAGTGCTTTGGATTACAAGCATTCTTCTGGAACGGATTATGCTCGTAATACAAGGTACTACTGTACATTTTTTCCTGGTGCCAACATGGTGGCATACATGTAGTGGGTGGGGCTACTATCACATGTATACTGCACTCACCACCTGCTGTGCAGCCAATGCCCGTGTGTCCTCTCCCGGCTCCTCTGCTTGTCCAGCCGACGATGTCATTCTAGAGATAAAGGTCAGGAATGGAGAGCTCCTCCATCTCTCACTGCCCAGTGCCTGCCCTGCATCCCTGCAGTGCTGTTCCCCCTTACTGTGCAGGCAGCCGGGAAGCAGAGAGATGACATTATCTCTCTGCTGCCTGACTGATAATCAGCTGCCTGAGTCCTGACTCAGTGACACAGCAAGTGACAATCCGTAATGTGTGGCAGGCGACGTGGCAAGTGACAACCTGTGACCTGGCAAGTGACAATCCGTAATGTGTGGCAGGCGACATGGCAAGTGACAACCCGTGATGTGGCAAGTGACAATCCGTAATGTGTGGCAGGCGACATGGCAAGTGACAACCCGTGACGTGACAATCTGTAATATCGTAGGTGACGTGGCAAGTGACAACCCGTGACATGGCAAGTGACAATACGTAATGTGTTGCAGGCGACGTGGCAAGTGACAATCCATGACGTGACAATCTGTAATGTGGCAGGTGACGTGGCAAGTGACAAACCGGGACGTGGCAAGTGACAATCCGTAATGTGTGGCAGGCGATGTGGCAAGTGACAATCCGTGACATGACCATCTGTAATGTGGCAGGTGACGTGGCAAGTGACAACCCGAGACGTGGCAAGTGACAATCCATAATGTGTGGCAGGCGACATTTGATGGCACGGTGGTGGCGTTTGATGGTACAGTGGCTGCAATTGATGGGCACAGTGGCGATATTTGATGGTACAGTGGTGGCGTTTGATGGTACAATGGCTGCAATTGATGGGCACAGTGGCAGCATTTGATGGGTACAGTGGTGGCGTTTGATGGCACAGTGGTGGCGTTTGATGGTACAGTGGCTGCAATTGATGTTTTTATTTCTGAATTTTTCAGTTTGCTTGCGCCCCCCTAAAAATTTTGAGCACCAGCTGTCACTGGTTTATATGTGCATTTATATATATATATATATATATATATATAATATATATATATTTAGCAGAGACCCTAGAGAATAAAATGGCGATCATTGTAATATTTTATGTCACACGGTATTTGCGCAGCGGCCTTTCAAACACAATTTTTTGGGGAAAATATACACTTTAGTTCATTTAAAAAACGAAAACACAATACTTACCCCAATTTTTTGTATAATGTGAAAGATGATTTTATGCCGATTAAATAGATACCCAACATGTCACACTTTAAAATTGTGCACACTCGTGGAATAGCGACACACTACAGTACTTAAAAATCTCCATTTAGAAATGTTAACAGGTTACCAGTTTAGAGTTACTAAGGAGGTCTAGGGCTAGAATTATTGCTCTCACTCCAACGATCGCAGTGATACCTCACATCTGTGGTTTGAACACCGTTTATATATGCGTGTGCGATTCTGTACCTGCTGCCTGTTGATCTCGGGGTGTGCGGCTTTTCTTTGTATTCTTATTTCACTCCCCTAGAATTTCAGATCAAATATATTTTTGATAAAAGGCTACATGCATGGTGACAGTGATGTTCCTTAGTCTGGCTCTCTCATAGGGATTATGTTGGTTTGAACCATTTATAATGTTCTTGATTTTTTATTTTGTATAGCCGTATTAAATTATTTTGTAAATATGTTTTATTTATTTATTATGGTTTTATTGTAGATAAGTTGTTGTTTGTAAGAATTTTAAAAAATTAACAAAATTAACCCCTCATAAAGGGCACAGCGGGTGTACAGACCCGGGAACTTAGCACAGGGATGGTGGGAACCCCTCATAATGTGCACAGGGGGATTACAGACTCGGGAACTCAGCACAGGGATGGTGGGAGCCCTTCATAATGGGCACAGCAGGTGTACAAACCCGAGAACTCAGCACAGGGATGGTGGAGTCCTTCATAATGGGCATAACGGGTGTACAGACCCGGGAATTTAGCACAGGGATGGTGGCAACCCCTCATAATGGGCACTACATCCAACAGGACCTGGGAACTCAGCACAGGGATGGTGGGAACCCCTCAAAATGGGCACAGCAGGTGTCCAGACCCGGGAACTCAGCACAGGGATGGTGGGAGACCCTCATAATGGGCACAGCGGATGTACAGACCCGGGAACTCAGCACATGGATGGTGGGAACCCCTCAAAATGGGCACAGCAGGTGTACAGACGTGGGAACTCAGCACAGGGATGGTGGGACCCCTCATAATGGGCACAGCAGATGTGCAGACCTGGGAACTCAGCACAGGGATGGTGGAGACCCTCATACTGGGCACAGCAGATGTACAGACCCAGGAAATCAGCAGAGGGATGGTGGGAACCCCTCATAATGGGCACAGCAGATGTACAGACCGGGGAACTCAGAACAGGGATAGTGGGAACCCCTCATAATGGGCATAGCGGGTGTACAGACCGGGGAACTCAGAACAGGGATGGTGGGAACCCCTCATAATGGACCCAAGATCCATAAATACATGGATGAGCGAGCCTGGAGTAGAGGAACTTGACTGGCCTGCACAGAGTCCTGACCTTAACCTGATAGAACACTTTTGGGATGAACTAGAGCAAAGACTGCGAGCCAGGCCTTCTTATCCAACATCAGTACCTGACCTCACAAATGCTTTGTGCCCGCGCTATAGCCGAAACTCCTGTTTACTTCCCTAATGCGCGCTCCTGAGAGCGCGCATCGGGGAAGTTCTGTGCTGGCCGTGTCCGTCGGACACAGCCAGTCACAGATCGCTGTAAACGGCCAATCACAGCGGCCGTTTACAGCGCGATCGCTGTGTCCAATGAGAGATGATCTCATATGTAAACATATGAGATCATCTCTCAGCGCCGCTCTCCCTCCTCACACAGAGACAGCGTGTGAGGAGGGAGAGATGAACGGCTGCAGCGGCGCCGTGAGTAAAAAAAAAAAAAAAAATAAAGTGCGATCTGTCCCCGCTGCCATCTGTCCCCGCTGCCATCTGTCCCCACTGCCATCTGTCCCCCGCTGCCATCTGTCCCCACTGCCATCTGTCCCCACTGCCACCTGTCCCCAGTGCCATCTGTCCCCACTGCCATCTGTCCCCATTGCCACCTGTCCCCAGTGCCACCTGTCCCAGTGCCATCTGTCCCCAGTGCCACTTGTCCACAGTGCCACCTGTCCCCAGTGCCATGTATAAGTGCCATCTGTCATAAGTGCCACGTCAGTGCCACGTGTCATCAGTGCCATGTCAGTGCCATCTGTCATCAGTGCCATATCAGTGTCATCAGTGCCACATATTAGTGCCATCTGTCATCAGTGCCACGTATCAGTGCCATCTGTCATCAGTGCCACCTGTCAGTGTCACGTGCCATCTGTTATCAGTGTCACGTGTCATCAATGCCACGTATCAGTGCCATCTGTCATCAGTGCCATGTATCGGTACCATCTGTCATCAGTGCCACGTATTAGTGCCATCTCTCATCAGTGCCACGTATTAGTGCCACATGATATCAGTGCCACGTATAAGTGCCATCTGTCACCAGTGCCACATATTAGTGCCATCTGTCATCAGTGTCACGTGTCATCAGTGCCCCGTATTAGTGCCATCTGTCATCAGTGTCACGTGTCATCAGTGCCCCGTATTAGTGCCATCTGTCATCAGTGCCACATCAGTGTCACGTGTCATCAGTGCCACGTATCAGTGCCACCTGTCATCAGTGCCACGTCAGTGTCACGTGTCATTGTCCTGGTGCTCCAGGGCCTTCAAAAGTGTAATAGGTAGTCAACAAGTTAGATGTGTAATTTATGCTCCTAGAACACGTGATGGCGCTCCCTGCATGTTGGGCCTCTCTATGTGGCCAGGCTGTGTAAAAGTCCCACATATGTGGTATCGTAATACTCAGGAGGAGTAGCAGAATTTATTTGGGGGGTGTCATTTGTGGTATACACATGCCATGTGAGAGAAATAACCTATTACAATGACAATTTTGTGGAAAAAAATAAAAAATAAAAAAATAATTCATTTTGCAAAGAATTGTGGGAAAAAATGACAACATCAAAAAGCTCACCATGCCTCTTACTAAATACCTTGGAATGTCTACTTTCAAAAAAGGGGTCATTTGGGGGGTATTTGTACTTTCCTGGCTTGTTCGGGTCACAAGAAATGAGATAGGTCACCAGTGCATCAGGTGTGATCAATTTTGTATGATTCGCACCACAGTTTGTAGACTCTCTAACTTTCACAAAGACCAAATAATATCCACTAATTTGGGTTATTTTTACCAAAGATATGTAGCAGTATAAATTGTGGCCAAAATTTATGAAGAAAAAATTAATAATTTGCTAAATTTTATCACAGAAACAAAGAAAAATGCGTTTTTTTCATTTTTTCAAAATTTTTGGAAAAACAAAAAATTAATTTGGGTACAGTATTGCATGACTAAGTAATTGTCATTCAAAGAAGCACCGAAAGCTGAAAATTGGTGTTTTTTATCAAAATTTTCTGTCTTTTTTCAATTATAGCGAAAAAAAAATAAATAAAACCCAGAGGTGATCAAATACCACCAAAAGAAAGATCTATTTGTGGGGAAAAAATAGGACAAAAAATTCATTTGGGTACAGTGTGAGAGCACCGAAAGCAGTGCATGACTGAGTAATTGTCATTCAAAGTAATAAAAAAAAAGTGAGAGCACCGAAAGCTGGAAAATTGGTCTGGGCAGGAAGGGTGTTTAAGTGCCCAGTAAGCAAAAAAGGCGTTATATAAAATAAAGTTTATTATTATTATAGATGAACCCTGCTGGGGGCGGTGTGGGGGAGGGGGGGCTACTCAGGAGTAAAGAGCTGTATGTGTGTTGGGGGAGGGGTTCAGGAGAGATCAGACAATGGAGTGATGTGACTAATGCCGGCCATACATGAGTCGAATTCCGAATGCATTTTCATTTAAAAATTGGAAATTTCATGATCCGATGACCACCATCGATTTCAAAATACGACCAAACAAGCCTTCAACTTCTCCTCCTGTTACTACAGAAAATCCAGGGGACCTGGCAGCTAGACATTTCGTTAAAATTCGTTATATTCGCTCATTCGTTATCGTCCGAATGAACAAACGATTCGCTAAAAATTTTAACGAATGTTCGAAATCGAACGAATACGAAAAGCAACGAAAATCCGAAATAACCAAATTAGAAACAACGAAACTACGAAAGAAGAAAATCAAATGAACGAAAAAAATTCGTACATTCGAACTTTTTTTTTTGTTGAATTGGTAATTTTCGTGTCCCTTACAATGGAGCTGCTTCGAATGGATTGAACAAAAAAATTCGTACATTTGTAACTTTTTTTTTTTTTTTGTTCGATTCGTAATTTTCCGTGTCTCTTACAATGGCGCTGCTTAACGCTTCGAATGGATTGAACAAAAAAATTTGTACATTCGTAACTTTTTTTTTTATTTTTTTATTTTTTGCGATTCACAATTTTCTGTGTCTCTTACAATGGCGCTGCTTAATGTGCTTCGAATGGATTGAACGAAAAAAATTCGTGCATTCGTAACTTTTTTTTTTTTTTTTTTAGATTCGTAATTTTCCGTGTCTCTTACAATGGCGCTGCTTAACGTGCTTCGAATGGATTGAATGAAAAAATTCATACATTTGGAACTTTTTTTTTCGATTCGTAATTTTTCCGTGTCTCTTAAAATGTAATAATAGCATACACATTACATAAAAATTATGAATTATGCTCCAAATCGAATCTACGAAAACAATGTTACGAAAGTACGAATAAATCAATCTAACGAAAGTACGAATGTAACTAAATCTACGAAAATACGAATGCGTCCAAATTTCAAATAAACGAAAATTAAAACGAACAGAAAAACAAAAATCAATGAAAAAATAACTCTTACGAAAATACGAATCGTTACGAATACGAACACCGACGACTTACGAATTGTTACGAATCAACGGAAACGAAAGAAACGAAACGAAAATAAACAAATTTTTCTATTGTGCACGTGGCAGCCTGTGTATAAAGATAGAAAGATCAATTATTATGGCTGTCTTTGTTAATTGGTCAACTTGTGTGATCCGTCTGTAGAGATGTAGTAATCCAACCATCGTCCATTTTTATTTTTATTTTTTATAATATGTTTCTATATAATAACATTTTAGGTAACATAATGTCTGTGTGTATATAATGGATGAGCTCTGGATGTCTGCGAATCGAATCTGTTCTCCATATCCGCCATTCCTCCATCTGCTGCAATAGAAAAGACCCAGCTGGTCTCTGATTGGTTGCTGTAGACAGCACAGTCTACATTCAGCTCTTTAATACACAGATCTCTCCTTCTACAAGTTCATATTTCCCTCACCTGACTTGTTGTCACCCTTTGTACAGGTTGTGAATGCGGGAGAAATTGCTCCTCTTACACTTCCTCCAGACGTCCAGCTTACGTGTAATCAGTGCCAGGTTAGGTTCTGGTGATATTTGAATAGCTGGTCCTTCTGAGACTTGTAGTACCTCATCTCCTATAGCTGCATTATGGGGGTTCAACTAAAAAGATAAAAATGAATAGGCCATTAAAGCGGAGTTCCACCCAAAAGTGGAACTTCCGCTTTAAGCACTCTTCGCCCCCTTACATGCCACATTTGGCATGTCATTTTTTTGGGGGCTCCGTCAGGAGTGGGACTTTCCGTCCCACTTACTCCTTCCGCCCAAGGACCGCCAAGGCGACTCCTCCTTTCGCCTTAGGCGGCCCCTCCCTCTAGGCGATCTCCTGGGACACGTGACAGGTCCCAGGAGATAGCCTGTCCACTCCTGGAGCGCAGCGCGACTCACGCATGCGCCGTGCGTGAAGCCAAGAGCTGTCAAGGCCAGGTGCCCAGAGTGGCAATGGAGGCGACGGTGGAGAGGAGCGACGCTCCGTTGGGCCGCATCGCTGGACTGCGGAACAGGTAAGTGTCTGTTTACTAAAAGTCAGCAGCTACACTTTTTGTAGCTGCTGACTTTTAATAAACATAAAAAGCCTGGAACTCCGCTTTAACAAGATACAATATTCAGGAGGTTTCCCCGCAGTACTTTTATTCTGACACTAGATGTCCTCAGTCTGATGGCCAGCATTAAAGTGATTGTAAACATGCCTCCCAACATTTTGAAAAGGGAGAACGAGGGACACCTATTAGCAAAAGTATGCATGCATAGGACACACCCCATGCCTCGCCCCCTTAAAGGAGAATTGTACAAAAAAAAAACAAGATTGGGTAAACCCACAAGTGCTTTTTTTACCACTACTATTCCATTATATTGGCTTTTGGAATTTACAAATGTAGCAATTTAGAAATCAGGTGAAAGGTTTAGCACTGGGAAACACTTTTTGATGTGTATCTATAATGCACTTTTTATCTAACTATATAGATCAGACCAAAATGAGGGGGAAAGAGGGACATTGTTCCAAATCAGGGACAGTCCCTTGAAATCAGGGACAGTTGGGAGATGTTGTAAAGTCTATTTTTTTTTTTCCCCTATAAAAATAACAAACATGTTATACTTGCCTGCTCTGTTGTAGTGGATTTGAAGAGAGCAGCCTGGATCCTCCTCTTCTCTGGTCCCTCTTCACTGCTCCTGGCCCCTCCCTCCTGTTTAGTGCCCCCACAGCAAGCAGCTTGCTATGGGGGCACCCAAGCTGAGTCACACCTCTGTGTATCCATTCAGACGCCGAGCCTCGACTCGGCCCTGCCCCCTCTATCCTCTGATTGGCTAGCTGACTTTCATTGACAGCAGCGAGAGCCAATGGCACCACTGCTGTGTCTCAGTCAATCAGGAAGGAGAATCTCGGACAGCTGAGACATTCATGGACAGAGAGGGACCTCAGTTAAGTATTAGGGGGCAGAGGGGGGCTGCTTCACACAAAAGGCTTTTTAACTTAATGCATAGAGTGCATTAAGATAAAAAAAACTTCTACCTTTTATAACCCCTTTAAATTCCGCTACAAACCCCCGCCCCACACCCTTGCAATCTGCCTAATGCATGCAGCATTATTTTTTTCAATACGAAAATATAGGGGGCGCTAATAGTGAACCACAAATCTAGATCAATATATAAGAAATCAAACCTATGCAACCCTCTATCAAATGAATAAATACATGTAAAATACACACATATAAATAAGTGAATATCATAAATAATTAAATTAGTGACAATTCATATATCCAATGATGTGAATAAATGAGAATGTGCAAAAAATACAGAAACCTGAATAAATGATCAACAAAAGTAATCACTTTAACATACATATAGTGACACAACTAATAAAATTGTGCAAGAGCGTTTTCCAAAGGAGTTGATAAAATCACCAACTAAAGTCCATAACCACTTCCAATTCACAAATTTAACCACTTCTGGACCAAGCCTATTTCTGATATAAGTTAAAATCAATATTTTTTTGCTCGAAAATTACTTAGAACCCCCAAACATTATGTATCATTATTTTTTTTTTTTAGGAAAGACCCTAGAAAATAACATGCAACATTTTATGTCACACAGTATTTGTGCAGCGGTCTTTCAAACACAGTTTATAGTATTTGTGCAGCATTCTTTAAAACACAATTTTTTGGGGGAAAAAATTAACTTTTTTTTTTAGAAAATAGTAAAATTAGCCCAATTTATTTGCATATTGTAAAAGATGAGGTTACGCCAAGTAAATAGATACCAAACATGTTACGCTTTTATAATTACACGCACTCGTGGAATGGCAACAAACTATGGTACTATAATTAAAAATCACCATAGGTTATTTTTTTTTTACCGGTTACCAGTTTAGAGTTTCAGAGGAGGTATTTTGCTAGAATTATTGCTCTCACTCTAACAACCATGACAATACCTCACGTGTGTGATTTGAGTAAACCAGAGTGACGTTGCTTCTGAGTTACTACATCAGACACGATCAAAGTTGTTTCCGGCTTTGTTCGGGTCAGCCGGCAGACTCTGCTCGTGATACCGGCCGAGCGGCTCATTAGAGGTATCGGCTGTTATGAGAAAGCCGACCCCCAGCTCTAAAAAACGGTACCAGGGGGATGCCTCTGGTTGCAGACATCACGCCGGTACAACCACAAAATGTTGTACAGGTATGTGATTTTGTGCTCAATTCATAAAACAAGCTAAAGTTCAATCAGCTCTGTGGTGTAGTTGTATATTTACCAGCAGCCGCAGGTCTATCACACAACCCCGCACAGCAGGATGTCAGGATATTGGTTGATCTATAGTAATATGTTACTTGGTGGTAATATCTATTGACTTTCTTGGTGTTCATGCTTGGACTCCAGTGGGGTATTGTAGACTGAGGTCTGTGGACCAGAACATACAACCGAGGAGATATCCCTCATGCTCCGTGTGTATAATCACTCTTCATGTTGTCTCTTCAGGGATCGGATATTTATTTGAAGATGTTTCCAGTGATGCTATTCCTCGGCCTCGCTGTCCTGGCCACATCCATGCCAATTGATGACCTAGAAGATGGCGGGAAGCACTGGGTGGTCCTGGTGGCCGGCTCCAGTGGTTGGTACAACTACAGGCATCAGGTGAGAGCTCCCGATATCACCTTCTGTCATCAGTGACTCAAGATAACAACATTCATTTTCAGTGACATGATCTATATTATATTTAATATAAACTCTGTAGGGTTTAGAGGAGATTTATGAAGGATATGGTCTTATAGTGCACTACCCCCTTATACACAGATATGCACCTGTGTGTGTGTGTGTGTGTGTGTGTGTGTATATGTATGTATATATATATATATATATATATAAATATATTTTTTGTTTGTTTAGAGCTGTCAGAAATGGTACAAAGCATTGAAAAGTTATTTACAAATTAAATTAAAGTAATTTTTTTTTTTTTTTTTTTTTATGTCAAACGTGTAAATATATACTAAAGTCTCAGTTTGTTTTTGTTAAAAATAATAAACATGTTCTACTTACCTGCTCTGTGTAATCATTTTGCACAGAGCATCCCCAATCTTGCTCTTCTCAGGTCCCCTTCTAGCGCTCCTGGGTCCTTCCAAGTGCCCCCACAGCAAACAGCTTGCTATGGGGGCCCCCGAGCCAGGCTGCAGCTGCCTGTGTCTATTCAGACACGGAGCTGTGACATGGCTCCGCCCCACCTGTAAAAAAAAGGAGCAGCCAACAAAATTTATCACAACATTGCTTAGTGCTGAGAGATCGTTTGGTTCTTTTTAAATCAAAGGCATGAACTTCGGTCTGCAAATGAGGTCAGTTTAATCACTTAAAGAGGAACTGCAGTCTGTTCACATAATTTGTAATAAAAACATCTTTGCCATTCTGAAGCTTCCCTCCAACCACTTTGCATATTATTTTATATATAATGTGATTCTGTACTTGCCACATATGCTGCAGAAATCTCCCTCCACTGAGTCTGGCTGCAGCCATTTTAACTGTGGGCAGCTGAAGCTGCTGCCTGTTCACTTCCTGGATTTACAGACACACACCTCCAGCTCTCATTGGCCCTCTTATGACTCATCCCCCCCTCCCTTCCTGGCAAACTCTCAAAAGAGTGACAGGGAGCTGTGCATGATGTCATAAGCCTAGGCTAATGACCAGACAAGAAACAGGAAGTGGGCTGTATAAGGGATTTACTGGCAGAAAAAAAGTTTCACTAATTAAAGTTAAAACAACAAAGGCAGAAGATTTAATAGATGGAAAGATGAAAAAAATTATTATAACATAACATATATATATATTTTAGCCGCGATCTTTGGGGCAAGAGCAATAATTCTAGCCCTAGACCTCCTCTGTAAGTCAAAACATGCAACCTGTAGAATTTCATTGCCTATGGAGATTTTGAAGGGTAAAAGTTTGTCGCCATTCCACGAGCGGGCGCAATTTTGAAGTGTGACATGTTGGGTATCAATTTACTCTGCGGAACATCATCTTTCACAATATAAAAAAAATTGGGCTAACTTTACTGTTGTCTTTTATATATTTTTTTTTATTCAAAAAAGTGAATCTCTTAAAAAAATTGCGCTTGTAAGACCGCTGCGCAAATACGGTGTGACAAAGTATTGCAACGACCGCCATTTTATTCTCTAGGGCAGGGATGTCAAACTTAATTTCACCGTGGGCCGCATCAGCATTATGATTGTCTTCAAAAGGGCTGGTTGTATCTGTAAGATTAGATGTCCAGCGCATCCCCTCCCCTTACATTAGATGTCAAGAGCCACCCCACCATCAGAAGTTGAGTCCCCTACTCTCCCTAACATAACAGTGCACCCCCTTTCCTTATGCTGCTGGTTGGAAGAAGCTGGATGCATTGCTTGAAAGCAGAAACTAGGGGTCTGGAGGAGGACCAGAGGAGGGCTGTAGAGGTGCGAGGGCCACATGAAATTGCCTGGAGGGCCTTGTGTTTGACACCTGTGCTATAGGGTGTTAGAACCCCCAAACATATATATATATATATATATATATATATATATATATATATGTGTGTATATATATATATATATATATATATATATATATATATATATATATATATATATATATATATATATATATATATATATATATATATATATATATATATGTGTGTGTGTGTGTGTGTGTGTGTGTGTATATATATATATATATATATATATATATATATATATATATTTATTTTTTTTCTATCAAAAAAAAAAAAAAAAAAAAAAAAAACGGATTTTAACTTGTAAACAAGTTTAAAAAATAGGCCTGGTCTTAAAGAGGTTAAAATAAAAGTAAAGAGTAAAGTTAGCCCAATTATTATTTTTTGTATAATGTGAAAGATGTTGTTGCACAGAGAATCGTGATTGTTATTCTCCAGCGGCGGGCACGGGGCCCCAGACGCAGTATATATGCAGTGGGCGGTCCAGAAGTGGTTAAAAAATTGTAACACACAAATATTTTTTCCCTGGTAGGCGAGTGGTTAAGCTCTGTTGGAAGGGGGAGATCTTTGCCCCTCCATGTTTGTTATCCTTTCTATGGTCCTTTACTGAACCGGTGAATGATTGTTGGACTCTTTCTGCTATAACTGTATATAACATTTACCTCTGACGTATTTCTAGGCTGACGTCTGCCATGCGTATCAAATCGTCAAGAAGAACGGCATCCCCGACGAGCAGATCGTGGTGATGATGTATGACGATATCGCAGATAATGAAGCGTAAGTGTTCTGTTACCATAAAACTAGAGAACTGTCTGAATTTGTTCTTCATCTGGAGTTCCACTTTAAGTCAATTGAAGAGAATGTTGGTCGATATTGGGATTGGCTCCCACTGCTGTCAATCACAGCCAATAAGGAAATGGCTAGGGGCAGGGCCGAGCCATGGCTCTGTGCAGGGCCGGATTAACTTAGGGGCTATTGGAGCTGCAGCTCCAGGCCCCTTTCTCAAGATAGGCCCATTTGCCCCAAAAAAAAAAATGTAAAATTTTTTTTTTTTTTTTTTTTTAAATTTCAAAAAAAATAAAAGATCGACTTCGAGGGTTGTAGCTCAGCGACCAGGAGTCACAGAGACCCCACATTTGGGGGGTAGGTAGCTAAAGACCTATTCCAGCACTGGTTAAAATAGGGGGATGCTATCATCTATGGTTCCGGAGATACAGGATGCTTGCGCAGTCGATCAGAAGCTACATACAGAGCGGCCAGTATAAATACAAGCTGGGAGGATGAGATCACAGGGCTTATAATAATTATTTGTATATTACTTATGATAATTAACCCCTTGCCACCCAGGCCAATTCTGACACTTCTCTCCTACATGTAAAAATCATCATTTTTTTTTGATAGAAAATTACTCAGAAGCCTCAAGCATTATATATATTGTTTTAGCAGACACCCTATGGAATGAAACTGTTGTCTTTGCAACTTTTTATGTTACACAATATTTGCGCAGCAATTTTCCAAACGTTTTTATTTTTTTTTGAAAGAAACTGTTTCATTCATAAAAAAAAAAACACTAAAGTTAGCACGATTTTTTTTGTGTACCAAGCGATGCTTTAATTTTTTTTTACAGGTTACATGTTTAGAGTTACAGAGGAGGTCTAGTGCTAGAATTATTGTTCTCACTCTAACGATCGTGGCATATGTAACCTGTGTGTATCTGGCTCTGATACTAACCAGTGCCTACCCAGCCACTGACTAGTATCTCTCCCCAGCCTGTCCCCACACACCCTCTCACCTGCTGACCTGTGAATGGGGGAATCACTCCAGCAGTGTTATTGTGTTCTGCCTGTGAATACAATGATTAGTGTTGCTAACTATAGCTGGCAGCACTGATTGTTTTGGGGAAAACCTGACAGGCTGGTTGTACTCAAGTCGGTTAATAGGTTGACTTGTGTAAAACCAAGTAGCCCATACATAGATCGACTATGGCTGGTCTCTGCTTAATTGGTGTAATTTCAATCCATGTATGGCCCGCTTAACCACTACGCAATCCCTAAACATCCTTCCACAAACCTTTACATTTTTCCTTCCCAGATTCCTTCATCCTCCTCTCCTATACATAGTGCCCACTGTCATACTCTCCACACTTCTCTCCTGTACATACTGCTCACTGTCATACCTACCCTCCACATTTCTCTCCTATACATAGCGCCCGCTGTCATATCCTACACACTCCTCTCCTGTACATAGTCCCTGCTGTCATACACTTCTCTCCTGTACATAGTGCCCACTGTCGTACCCTCCACACTCCTCTCCTGTAAATACTGCTCACTGTCATACCCTCCACACTCCTCTGCTGTACATAGTGCCTTCTGTCATACCCTCAGCACTCCTCTCATGTACATAGTGCCCACTGTTAAACCCTCCACATTCCTCTCCCTCACCTGCACATACTTCCCACTTTTATACCATCCATTCTCCTCCTCTTTGCCTCTTACCCACAAAAACAGTTCTTTAACAATATACTGAATATCCTCAATGTTACCAGCTCTAGAATGGGCACACTTTTCTTAGTTCAACTAAAGGAAATCTCAGTCCTCATATTTGTTCTGCCCCATTATTAGTACTTATTTCGTTTTGTAATTACTATTGTGATGTATAGATGAACATAGGGGATGTCAGCTACTCTAAATATAGCACTTGTAAAAAAGTGTCCCTGAAAATATTTTTTAAATGTTGGCAACTATGCGGGTAGTAAACTTTTCTAACATTACTATTTTTTAGAGGCCCTTAGGTAGGTTATGCCATAATGTACAAGTATACACAGCATATTAGCACATTAGGGTACACTTAAATTGTCAAACTGAGCCCTCCAGTGCTGTGCTGTGATCAATCCGGCGGGGCCCGGGCGCTTCCATCTTCACCCGGTCTTCCTTCTGGGTTCTGTGCCTTCGGTCCCTTGCCTTGGCTGGGCTGCGTTGATGTTATTCCCACGCATGCTCATGTGCATTCTCTTTCTCTCATCCCCTCTTTCTCTCTCATCCTCCCTCCCTTATCTCTCTCTCTTCTCTCTCTCTCTCTCTCTCTCTCTCTCTCTCTCTCTCTCTCTCTCTCTCTCTCTCTCTCTAATTTAATTTGTTATAACAAAAAATTGTTTGCATTTTTTATTTATTTATTTATTGTTTATAAAAGGCCCCACCAAAATCCTCAGCACCAGGCCCATGATGTTCTTAATCTGGCCCTGGCTCTGTGTTTTATGGGCACAGAAGCGAGCATGCACCAGTGCCGCCGTGGCAAGTGGCTTGCTATTGGGGGCACTGCTTATGGGGGAGGAGCCAGGAATGTCAGCAGGGGACCGAAGAGGACTGGGGTTGCTCTGTGTTTTTTTTTTTCCCCTAAAATAAAATGTGTTGTTGGGCAGATTAAAAAATGCAAATTGTGGTAAAACGCACTAAATGCTTATCCATTGAAGTCTATTGAACCAAAAAGCACTGTTTTGGGTTTAAAAAAAAAAAGTCCCTGACCCCTTCGAAAAGAGGGACAAGTGGAATTCCCGTCCGAAAAATCTTGGATGTTTTTTCTGACGGAATTCCGCTCTCGCTTGTTTTGCATACACACGGTCAAACAAAAGTTCTCTGAACTTTCGGCCGTGAAGAACACGGTGACGTACAACACTACGACGAGCCGAGAAAATTAAGTTAAATGCTTCCGAGCATGCGTCGAATTGTTTCCGATAATGCGTGATTTTTTGCGCATACATACGATCACATTTTCGGATAGGAACTTTTCCCGGCCAAAAAATAGAGAACCTGCTCTCAATCTTTTGCTGGCTGTAATTCCGCCAGCAAAAGACTGATAGATCATACACATGGTCGCATTTTCCGACAAAAAGCTCTCATCAGATTTTTGCTGGCTGCATTTCCGATCGTGTGTACGCGGCATAGGACTTTCCAGGAATCTCTTAACCAGGGGAAACTTCCAGACTCTATGAATGAAGCACTTATAGTGGTTATACCAAAACCTGGCAAGGACAAACTGCAATGTGGATCATACCATCCCATTACCCTTCTAAATAACGATGCCAAGATTCTAGCTAAGATCCTTGCTCTTAGACTCCAAATGGGCATTCTGTCCCTCATACCCCCGGATCAATCCGGTTTTATGCCTGGCAGAAGCACCTTTTGACAACATTCACAGATTGTACCTACATGTCCATTATGCAGCATGCACGAAACAAGGGGGATTGGTCCTATCCCTAGATGTATTAAAAGCCTTTGATACTGTGAGCTGGCCCTTTCTCTGGGAAACCATGGCACGAGTGGGTATCGGTCTGCAATTTATTCAATGGGCCCAGTTATTATACGCAGACCCAAAAGCTAGGGTTCACACTAACAGACATATCCCAACTATTTTTTTTTTTTGAAGAGAGGCACAGGACAGGGGTGCCCTCTCTCTCCACTTCTGTTCGCACTGGCCATTAAGCCACTAGCCCTGGCGGTGTGGCAGACGTCAGAGATAGGGGGGCATCCGCTCTGGTCCCCTGGAGGAGAGGATCTCCCTCTATGCGGGCGATGCCCTAATATATCTGGATGGTAGGGAAAGCTCATTTCGTAAATTACTATGTGTCGTGGAGGAGTTTGGTGTGGCCTCAGGACTACAGGTGGGATGGGAAAAATCTCAGGCCTTCCTTGTTGGCCCCCCTTTCCTATAGAATATGTGCAGGGATCGCATATTCAATTGACATCCTCCTTTAAATACCTAGGTATTCAAATACATGCTGACATCTCTAAATATGAGGAACTAAACGTCACTCCTATAATCAAACAAATGATAGACAGGTTCGGGACCTGGTCATCGCTGCCCCTTAACCTAATTGGACACATTAACATATTCAAAATTATCTTTCTACCCAAGCTTCTATACTGTTTTAGAGCTGCCCAGTTATTTTCACTAAACATTTTTTTGCGAAAATAGACTCCACTCTCTCCTCCTTTGTTTGGAATGGTTGTCAGCCGCGTATAGCCAGGTCCTCCTTGCAAGCGTTAAAGACTGCGGGTGGCCTGGCTTGCCCAAATTTAGGAAATCACTTCATTGCTTCCCAGCTCACCTATATCCATGCTTGGTTACACTCTTACCCACCGACTCCTGCCACAGCACTTATGTTGTCCTTGTTTGAACCTCCTACCTCCTTGCGGGATGAGCTCCATAGATCAAATAAATCGGGGGGGCTCTAGGTTCTCCCCTCTTGAGGTTGGGTTTTATGGCCTGGAGGGAGGGGGGGAACCCTAACACAATCTTCTATGGGTATCTCGCCACAGACCCCTCTGTGGCGGAACCCCAACCTCCCTACGCTCTTTGGTCATCCGGATTCGACCTGGTAGAGTCCACATGGGATCACGCATCTAACTCACATTATCAAAGAGAATGTATTACTATCCTTTGAAGTACTCAGGCTTAAATATGACCTGAACAATACATTTTTCTACAAATATCTCTTATGCCGCGTACACACGAAGGGACTATCCCGCGGGATTATCCGCTGGACCGAAGTCGAGCGGATAATCCCCTCGTGTGTGGGCGCCGGCGGACTTTTTTTGGCCAAAGTACGGCGGACTAAAGTTTTAAGTTTTGTTTTAAAATTATCCGCTGGACTTGGCAGTCCAGCGGACAATCCGGCCGTGTGTAGTATGGTCCGGCGGACCAAAAAGGACGCATGCTCAGTAGCAAGTATTTTTCTAGTATTTTTCGTTTTCTAGTCCCGTCGTACGTGCTGTACGTCATCGCGTGAACCGTCTGACTTTTTGCGTGATCGTGTGTGGTCAAGTCCGTTCGCTTTTTAGTCCAGCGGACCCAGCTGGAAAGTCCAGCGGATTGTCCGCTGGACTTAGGTCCGCCGGGAAAAGTCCCTTCGTGTGTACGCGGCATTACTCAGACACGCCATCCGGGTGCAATTCGGATCCTTGACCATTGAGCTCACGGAATCGTCTATTGAAGATTAGACATGTGCGATAATTTTGTACGAATTTCCGTAAATTCGTACGTTCGGGAGGATCTGAAATATGAATTGCTATGCTTCCGAATTCTGTACGAAATACGAAACACAGAAACGTGACTGGTGATAAATTGAAATTCATCATAACGAACATTCGTAATTGTTACGAAAAGTTAACAAACCTAAAAGTTAAGAACCCAGGAAGTCAGCACAGCACAGGGATGGTGGGAGCCCCTCATAATGATAAATTCATCATAACGAACATTTGTAATTGTTACGAAAAGTTAACGAACTTAAAAGTTTTATAGCGGAAAGTAAAAAAAAATTATTTTTTTTTCCAAAATTTTGGGCCTGTTTCCGTTTATATATATATATATATATATATATATATATATATATATATATATATATATATATATAAAAACTCAGTGTTGATCAAATACCACCAACAGAAAGCTCTATTTGTTAAAAAAAAATATATAAATTTAATTTGGGTACACTGTTGCATGATCATGCAATTGTCAGTTAAAATAACGCAGTGCCGTATCACAAAAAATGGCCTGGTCTTGAAGGGGGTAAAAGCTTCTGGAGCGGAGGTTGGATATAAACCAACCTTAGAATGGCACCTAATTCCATGCTGGGAATCTCATTATTCTTAGAACAGGCTGCATGTGATTTGTTTGTGTGCATTGCCCTGGGAGGGGAAAATGGAGAAGGATTCTTGAAAAAAATAAATTTAGTATATATTTTTATTTTTGATAGTTGTACAAAACTGTTGATTATTACAGAATTGAAAGGTCACGGCATTTAAAACTTCTCCTAACCCAAAAATAAAATGTAATATATTACAGCCTATAATGTAATGGCTGTATTATGGCGCGTGCACAGGATCGGAATTTTGGCCAGCAAAAGACCGATGAGAGATTTTCTTCGGAGAATGCGACCGCGTGTATGCTCCATCAGACTTTTGCTGGCTGAATTTCCGCCAGCACAAGTTTGAGAGCAGGTTCTCAATTTTTCGGCCGGAAAAAGTTCCGATCTGACGCGCAAAATTCCTAGGCATGCTCGGAAACAATTCGACTCATACTCGGAAGCATTGAACTTAATTTTCTCGGCTCGTCGTAGTGTTGTAAGTCACCGCGTTCTTGATGGTCAAAAGTTCAGAGAACTTTTGTGTGACCGTGTATACGCAAGTCAAGCTTGTGCTCATAAGTTTACATACCCTGGCAGAATTTTATGATTTCTTGGCCATTTTTAAGAGAATATGAATAACACAAAAACATTTCTTTCACTCATGGTTTGTGTTTGGCAGAAGCCATTAGTTATCAATCAACTGTGTTTACTTATTTTAAATCATAATGAACAGAATCTACCTAAATGACCCTGATCAAAAGTTTACATACCCTGATGATTTTGGCCTGATAACATGCATACAAGTTGACACAAAGGGGAATGGCTATTTATTATTATTTATTTATTATTTTTTATTATTATTATTATTGGCTATTAAAGGTAACCATCCTCACCTGTGATCTGTTTGCTTGTAATTAGTGTGCAGGGCTGGTGCAAGGATTTTTGACACCCTAGACGAAACCTAATTTTGCCGCCCCATCGGCCCCACCCCTGACTCCACCCTATTTGCCCTGCTCATGTGACAGAAGGTGCCACTAAACAGGAAGCATCGGCTCTGCTTCCGCTAGCGATAGCTACAGTGCTGCGCTGAATCTCTAATTACAGTCCTGGTCGGACTGATTTAGTTACATGCTGCAGCCTCCAGGGCATGCAGACGCAGAGGGAAACCAGCGGCTGGGCGCCCCTAGGCAGCAGTGTGCCCGAGTCATGGGGAAAGCAAAAGAATTGTCAAAGGATCTGCGGGAAAAGGTAGTTGAATTGTAAAAACCAGGAAAGGGATATAAAAAGATATCCAAGGAATTGAGAATGCCAATCAGCAGTGTTCAAACTCTAATCAAGAAGTGGAAAATGAGAGGTTCTGTTGAAACCAAACCACGGTCAGGTAGACCAACTAAAATTTCAGCCACAACTGCCTGGAAAATTGTTCAGGATGCAAAGAAAAACCCACAAATAACTTCAGGAGAAATACAGGACTCTCTGAAAATGTGGTGTGGCTGTTTCAAGATGCACAATAAGGCCCCATTCACACCTGAGCGTTTTGTAGCTTGAAGCCTGAAGCTACAAAACGCTTGATGGGGAAAAAATCCATTATTCGATATGGAGATGGTTCTCATCTCCACTCCAAGTCACCTGAAGCCCTACGCCTAAAGGTCAAACAAGTTCTGGACCCCATTTTGTCGGTCGAATCGGCAGATTTGTGCGTTTTCGGAGCAGGAAGCAGATGACAAAATCTAAAAACCTAGCAACAAATGATGAAACAGATGATCATTTTTCTTATTGGCTAATTAAAAAAAAAAAGCCAAAGCTCAAAAACGCCGGAAAAACGCTGCATGGAAACTTGCAAAAACGCTATGCTCAGGTGTGAATGGGGCCTAAGGAGGCACTTGCAGAAAGATGGGCTGCATGGTCGAATCACCAGAAGAAACCCATTACTATGCAAATGCCACAAAGTATGCCGCTTACAATACGCTAAACAGCACAGAGAAAAGCCTCCAACCTTCTGGCACAAAGTCATTTGGAGTGATGAGACCAAAATAAAGCGTTTTGGCCCCAACCATAAACACTACATTTGGAGAGGAGTCAGCAAGGCCTATGATAAAAGGTCCACCATTCCTACTGTGAAACACGGAGGTGGATCGCTGATGTTTTGGGGATGTGTGAGCTACAAAGGCACAGGAAATTTGGTCAAAATTGTTGGCAAGATGAATGCAGAATGTTATCAAAAAATACTAGATGAACATTTCCATTCATCAGCCAGGAAGCTGCGCATGGGACGTACTTGGACATTCCAACATGACAATGATCCAAAACACAAGGCCAAGTTGACCTGTCATTGGCTACAGCAGAATAAAGTGAAGGTTCTGGAGTGGCCATCTCAGTCTCCTGACCTCAATATCATTGAGCCACTCTGGGGAGATCTCAAACGTGCCGTTCATGCAAGACAGCCCAAGAATTTACAGGAATTGGAGGCTTTTTGCCAAGAGGAATGGGCAGCTTTACCATCTGAGAAGATAAAGAGCCTCATCCACAAATACCACAAAAGACTTCAAGCTGTCATTGATGTTAAAGGGGGCAATACACGGTATTAAGAACTGGGGTATGTAAACTTTTGATCAGGGTAATTTGGGTAGCTTCTGTTGTGATTATGATTTAAAAAAGAGTAAACAGTTGATTGATAATAAATGGCTTCTGCCAAACACTAACCATGAGCGAAAGAAAAGTTTTTGTGAAACGCTCCTCAATACCTATGTGAGAAAATAAAAAATACATACCAAATCGCAGCCTCCGATCAACAAACCAAAACCTCCTCCTCCATCCCCAAAGCCCGCTACATATCTAAGGGAGAACGAAGATTCGCAGTACAGGGACCTCGGCTATGGAATGCTCTACCAAACACCATCCGCTTGGAAGAAAACCATCGGACCTTCAGGAAAAAACTCAAGACCCACCTCTTCTAATATAGCAGGACAACAAGGACAGACCAATCGCCTTGAGGCGATTCAGTTCCCATTTGCAGCGCTATATAAATCATTCATTCATTCATCATTCATATTTTCTGAAAAAATGGCCAAGAAATCATAAATTCTGCCAGGGTGTGTAAACTTATGAGCACAACTGTGTGTGTGTGTGTATGTGTATGTATGTGTGTGTATGATCCTGCACTTCCTGGTAGGGGGTGCGAATGCGCTCCGCCAACGGCTAACTCCCTTTGTGATAATACACAGTGGGAGCTGATCGGTGGGTACCGCAGACTCTATGTCCGCCAGCACTCACCGATCATCAGCCAGACAGAACGTCAGTCTGCCTATGTAAACAAGGCAGATCGCTGTTCTGACCTGAGGGAAGGCATGGATCCTGTGTTCCTGCAAAGCGAGGACAAGGATTCATGTCTTCACCCTAGAAAAAGCACCTCCCATAGTTTTGTAAAAGATTGGCTAGGCACACAATTAACCCTTTCACCGCCCCTGATAACCTCTTCCCAGCCAGTGTCATTAGTACAGTGACAGTGCATATTTTTACCACAGAACACTGTACTGGTGTCTGTAAAAGTGTCAGAGTGTCTGCCGCAATATCGCAGTCCCACTATAAGATGCTGATAGTGCCCATTACTAGTAAATCAATAAAATTAAAAATATCCCATAGTTTGTAGATGCGATAACTTTTGTGCAAACCAATCAATATACACTTATTGGGATTTTCTTTTTACCAAAAACATGTAGCAGAATACATGTTGGCCTAAATTGTATTTAGTTTTTTAAACTGACGTTTTTTCTTTGTTTTATAGCGCAAAAAATAAAAAACATAGAGGTGATCAAATACCACCAAAATAAAGCTCTATTTGTATTTGTGGGGGGGGGGGGGCATCAATTTTATTTGGGTACAGCTACACATGTCGGTTAAAGTAACGCAGTGCCGTATCCCAAAAAATGGCCTAGTCATGAAGAGGGGTAAATCTTCCAGTGATCGAGTGGCTAATTCTAAAGAAGTGTGAGTAGTATGCTAATATACAATATATTTTTTTGTGTGCAGAAATCCAACCCCAGGAATAATCATAAACCGGCCCAATGGGACAGACGTGTACGCCGGGGTAATTAAGGACTACACAAAGGAGGTGAGACTCACAATTTTGATGCTGCAGTGGAATACGCTTCCATACAACATGTGTTCCCACTCGGGTTCAAGACTGGGCGCCCGCACAATAAAAAGGAATGTGCACAGCAAAAGATGGCGATGGAATTGGAAAAAAAGTAATTCTGCTTCTTTGAAGTTGATAGAATTTATAAAAATTTTCTTTGGCACATCTGCAAACATGTGAGTGAACACACTATGATTAGGAAGGTATAAGACTTTGTGTCCGGTCCCCACATGAGTGAAAGAATTGGTATGTGCCCAGACCAAACATAAATTTCCTGAATGTTCCTAATCAAGCACCCATGCAAGTACGGATCTGCCACAGGGCTCTACCAGGTCTGGAACGCTTCAGTAACCAAAACTGCAGTGTTTATCCTCATGACACATCACAGGAAGCACTCTCATGGCTAACAGAGGACAGAATTAGAAATAGACTAGAAAAACTTAACATTAATAAGGTCACTGAGACCAGATGGCTCGCACCCGAGGGTACTTAGGGAACTCAGTCAAGTATTTGCCAGACCATTGTTCCTAATTTTTACTGACTGGAATGGTACCAGTTGATTAGAGAAAAGCCAATGTAGCTCCAATATTTAAAAAAAAAAAGGCCGAAATACATCCCTGGGAGTTACAGACCAGTTAGCCTAACATCAATAGTATGCAAGCTCTTGGAGGGGATGATATGGGACTATATACAAGATTCTAGTAATGAGAACGGTATCATTAGCAGTAATCAGCATGGATTCAGGAAGAATCGTTCTTGCCAAACCAATTTAACAACCTTCTATGAGGAGGTGAGTTAGCATCTAGATAAAGGAAGGCCCGTAGGTGTGGTGTATCTGGATTTGACACAGTTCCCCATAAACATTTACTGTACAAAGTAAGGTCCGTTGGCATGGACCATCCCATGTACATGGATTGAAAACGACCAATCCTATTTAATTCATAAACGACCTGGAGGATGGGGTGAACAGTTAAATCTCTGTATTTGAGGACAATACTAAGCTAAGCAGGGCAATAACTTCTCCGCAGGATGTGAACAAATTAATGGGGTGGGCAACTACATGGCAAATGAGGTTTAATGTAGAAAATTTAAAATGGGGGGGGACCTCTGGGGGAATCTAGGATGGAAAAGGACCTGGGGTTCCTAGTAGATGATAGGCTCAGCAATGGCATGCAATGCCAAGCTGCTGCTAACAAAGCAAAAGGAATATTGGCATGCATTAAAAAGGGGATCAACTCCAGAGATAAAACAATAATTCTCCCAATCTCCAAGACTCTGGTCCGGCCGTACCTGGAGCATGCTGTCCAGTTCTGGGCACCAGTCCTCAGGAAGGATGTACTGGAAATGGATCGAGTACAAAGAAGGGCAACTAAGCTAATAAAGGGTCTGGAGGATATTAGTTATGAGGAAAGGTTGTGAGCACTGAACTTATTCTCTCTGGAGAAGAGACGCTTGAGAGGGGATATGATTTCAATTTACAAATACCATACTGGTGACCCCACAATAGCGATAAAACTTTTCCGCGGAAGGAAATTTAACAAGACATGTGGCCACGCAATAAAATTAGAAGAAAAAAGGTTTAACCTTAAACTGGGTAGAGGGTTCATTACTGTAAGAGCGGCAATGATGTGGAATTCCCTTCCACAGGCGATGGTCTCAGCGGGGGGGCATCGTTAGTTTCAAGAAACTATTAGATAAGCACCTGAACGACCGCAACATACAGGGATATACAATGTAATACTGACATATAATCACACACATAGGTTGGAAAGGAAGGGGCCAGTAAATGAAATATTTACTGGTCCCTTCCCCTACTCTCCATCCTAAAACATCCCCTGCAGCAGGCGGAAGGAGAATATCGAACTTGGCAGCACTGCAGGGGGGAAATGGGGCACCAGAAATCAGGGGGAATCAGCATGGCACGTGTTGATTGAGGTGGGGGGTGAGAGTTTGTAGAAAGAGGGAGAGAATCCTGTGATTGTGAGGCCATTTAGTATGGGGAGTTGGTTTCTTGCTATATTTTAAATGGAAAGCCTATCAGTATGGGGGACCATACTGATAGAATTTCCACTTTCTATTTAAAATATAGCAAGGAACCAACTCCCCATACTCCGCTAACCTGTGGAGGTCTGGATTACTCAGAGCGCCTTGGGCCTTTGTGTTTTCCAAAGGCCAACTCTTATGGTTTCTCTGTCTGAAGGAGCCATTGAGGACAAATGGGTTTACAAGGTCCGGCTATCCAGTCCCAAGAGTGGCATCTATCCATCTATCCATGCTGATGATTTTATGGTTCCTGCAACATACTGCGCATAATCCCCCCCCCTCCCCTGCAAAGTCTTGTAAAAGGCAAACCAAGCTGGTGGCAGCCTTGGAAGTGAACACAAGCAACGGACCCACCCCCAGCATTGTCCTCTAGACCACTTATTTCCCTTCTACTCTAGAGTCTGGGGGACACATTCACCAAGACATAGGTGGCATCTTCCACTTTTTAACCCTTCACATTTGCAGAATTTGGGTTGCAGTGGGACCACAGGTACACTTTTTAGTTGGAAATTGTTGGTTTTCAGTTCTGTTCCCAGAGTCAATGCACCAGACCCAGATCTGTAGGCGACATTAGGAATTTGCCATTACTTTCCTTTGTTCTATGTTATAGATCCTGGGAAGTAATTATGGAGGCTTACTCAGTGCTGTAAGTGTTTTTGCTTAATTCTCCGTCATAGCACTACTTAGATTTTCCTTCCAACATTCCAACAAAGCTCAAAAAACTTTTTGGTCACCATGAGAATTAAAATATTTTATTGAAGGACCTTTTTATCC
>CM053038.1:59491207-59520494 GCA_028564925.1 Lithobates sylvaticus
TGCCTCTTCGGGACTGAAGTCCCTTGCAGATAAGCTGGTGATTGGCTTTTCTTTCTCCTCACGCTGTCAGTGTGAGGAGAAAAAAAAAAGATTTTGTTTACATCATGTGATCAGCTGTCATTGGCTGACAGCTGATCACGTGGTAAGGGTCTCTGATCTGATATGTGATCACCCGAGTCTCAGTGACTCAGTGATAACAGCGCACAGGGAGCGTGTAAAGGGGAGGCTGTCGTATGACGGCCTCCCGGAAATTCAGGTCCGCTCTGTAGCCGTCATTTGGCTATAGCGCGGACGGCAAGTGGTTAAAGCGCCCCCATCTCTGCGAGCTCACGCAGCAAAGAAAAACGCATACGGAAGTCGCGCCCGCATATGTAAACGGTGTTCAAATCACACATGTGGGGTATCACCACGATCGTCAGAGCGAGAGCAATAATTCTAGTACTAGACCTCCTCTGTAACTCTAAGCTGGTAACCGTAAAAAAAAAGTTTAAATCGTCGCCAATGGAGATTTTTAGGTACTGTAGTTTGTCGCCATTCCACGAGTGTGTGCAATTATAAAAGCGTGACATGTTTGGTATCTATTTACTCAGCATAACATCATCTTTCACATTATACTAAAGGCCCATACACACGAATAGACTTTTTGACAACCAACATGCAAATTAGCTGTTTTGGACCAACATCCAACCGTGTGTACGCTCCATCGGACCAACTTTTTCCAGGTTTCATCTGACTTTTGTTGGCTGTGCGAACGGACCAACTTTCTGCCAACAAAAGTCCGATGGACCAAAGTCCGACCGTGTGTACACAAAACCAACGGACTTTTGTACAAACCAATGCAGAACCAATGCAAAAGATCAGACAACAATACAGAAGTTGACCAAAGGTGGCGGTAAAGAGCAGAAAAACCAAGTGATTTGGTGAAAGTTGGCTGAAAAAGTCCTGCCGTGTGTATGCAATACCAACTTGGGGCCAACGCCCTTTGGACAAAAATCCACGGGAAAGTTGGTCCATGGTCCGATCGTGTGTATGAGGCTTAAAGCTAACTTTACTGTTTAGTTTTTTTTTTAATTCCTGAAAGTGTCCCATTTTCCAAAAAAAAAGTTGCATTTAAAACGCTGCTGCACAAATACCGTGTGACATAACATATTGCAACAATCGCCATTTTATTCTCTAGATTCTCTGCTAAATATAAATATATATATATATATATATATTTTTTTAGCAGAGATCCTAGGGAATAAAATGGCGATCGTTGCAATATATAAAGTTTGGATGTTATAATAAACTTTCTAGCAAAAAAAAAAATATATATATATATATAATGTGTCTGGAACCTTTTCGTTTTAAAAAAAATAAATATCTGCTAGCAAGGCATGCACAATCATAATTTCTAACTTTTTGGGAAAAGGAACACTTTCATGCATTTTAAAAAAACGAAACAGTAAAGTTAGCCCAATTTTTTTTGTATAATGTGAAAGATGATGTTATGCTAAGTAAATAGATACCAAACATGTTGCGCTTTATAATTGCACACACTCGTGGAATGGCGACAAACTACGGTACCTAAAATATATATATATATATATATATATATATATATAAATGTTTGGGGGTTCTAAGTAATTTTCTAGCAAAAAATATGGATTTTAACTTGTAAACACCAAATGTCAGAAATAGGCTTAGGCGTGAAAGGGTTACTCCTGCTATAGAGGACACCAGTTCATCTCTTCTTAGGGCTCTTTCACACGGGGCGGATCAGTGCAGATCCGCCCCGTGGATAGCCGCTTGCTCAGCGGGGATCGCCGGAGCGATCTCCGCTGAGCAGAAGATGACAGGTCCGTCTCTGCACTCCGTGCAGGGACGGACCTGTCAGAGCGCCGCTCTCCCCTATGGGGGATCGGGTGACGATGGACCGTAGAGTCCGTCGTTATCCGATCCGCTCTGCAGACGGATGAAAAAATGGGGTTTTCCTCCGTCTGCAGAAACGGAGCATAGCGGGCACGGACGAGAGCGGGTGTCAGTGGATGCTCATCCGCTGACACCCGCTATCCCATAGGGATACATGTATGTCCGTTTTCATAAGAAAACGTATAGATGAAAAACGGACATACGGTCCGTCCGTGTGAAAGAGCCCTTAGCCAGTTCCAAAAATCATTACTAAGAATTTTCTTTCAAATTTCGCACCATTATGCCCCGTACACACGGTCGGAATTTCCGACGGAAAATGTCCTATCGGACCATGTTGTCGGACAATCCGAGCGTGTGTGGGCTCCATCTGACTTTTTCAGTCGGAAATTCCGACGGAAAAAATTTGAGATCCTGCTCTCAAATTTTCCGACAACAAAGTCCGATCGGACTTCTTCCGATCGTGTGTAGCGAATTCCGACGGACAAAGTGCCACGCATGCTCAGATCACATTAGAAGACCAAAGCTATTGGCTACCAGGGCGGGAGCTACCACTAGGCGGATTAGGCAGCCGCCTAGGGCGCACTGCCACCTAGGGCGCAACTGTGGCTGCTGTGTATACACAGCTCTCTAGTGTGGAGGTAACACAGCCTTGTATGTAGAGCCGGGTGTCAGTATAACAGGGCAGACAAGCGCAAGGAGGAGGGGAGGAGTGCAGAGACGGCGCGGCTCAGTAACTCAAGAAAGCAGAAGAATTTTGGTGGACCCGCCTGCAGTACATGTGTATGGGAGCGATCTGCGCTCCCCTCCTAGGAACAATACACAGCAGCCTGGAAGTGTCTTCCGCCCAGCCACTCATCCTGAGCACTGACAGTCACACATATAAAGTCCTAGCTGGGGAGAGTCGCAGATCCCGTGTGTAAGGAGACACCAGTGGAGGAAAATACAGAGACTGGTGTTTTTGTAAATGCCGCCCTATACACACAACTGAGCACTGACCCCCGAGCCATTACATGATTTACATCCACCCCACTGACTGCT
The DNA here is from genome assembly GCA_028564925.1 of Lithobates sylvaticus. NCBI lineage: Eukaryota > Metazoa > Chordata > Amphibia > Anura > Ranidae > Lithobates > Lithobates sylvaticus. The sequence goes on from CM053038.1 coordinate 59,494,157, forward strand.
CTGCACACTGTGCTCTGCACACACTCAGCCCGCCCATTACATGGCACAGTAAATAGTTCCTTCCTGTCTGCAACTTTCAGGACAGGATGATGTGATACCAGCGTTCAATTCAGCTCTTCCTGATAACCCCGAGCTCCTTGGAATGTCCCCCCTCCCCTGGTCACAGCACCGCAGGTTGAAAGCAGAGAATGTGGGTGAGTTATCAGTGTCCAGCTACACAATGCTATTACTGATATCAGTACTGTGCAGAGCAGTCAGTGTGTTGGCTCTCTTTATGTTTCTTTCTTCTGCTGGTGACCAGGCTGCTGCCCACTACTAGTCCATATGGATTCTCCTGGTTACTGCTGATACTAGTGCAGCATTTACTAGAACTGGGCTGTATTTTCCTCCACTTGCAGCATCTGAAAATTTTATTTTTCTCCTGTCCCTTCCACCAGCAGTCAGCAGCTGCAGGAAGAAAATATAGCCAATCAGTTCTAGTAAATGCTGCCCCCCCCCCCCAGAGGTCTGTACACCCGCTGTGCCCATAATGAGGGGTCCCCACCATCCCTGTGCTGAGTCCCTGGGTCTGTACACCCGCTGTGCCCATAATGAGGGGTCCCCACCATCCCTGTGCTGAGTCCCTGGGTCTGTACACCCGCTGTGCCCATAATGAGGGGTCCCCACCATCCCTGTGCTGAGTTCCCGGGTCTGTACACCCGCTGTGCCCATAATGAGGGGTCCCCACCATCCCTGTGCTGAGTTCCTGGGTCTGTACACCCGCTGTGCCAATTATGAGGGGTTCCCACCATCCCTGTGCTGAGTTTCCTGGGTCTGTACACCCGCTGTGCCCATTATGAGGGGTCCCACCATCCCTGTGCTGAGTTCCTGGGTCTGTACACCCGCTGTGCCCATTATGAGAGGTCCCACCATCCCTGTGCTGAGTTCCTGGGTCTGTACACCTGCTGTGCCAATTATGAGGGGTTCCCACCATCCCTGTGCTGAGTTCCTGGGTCTGTACACCCGCTGTGCCCATTATGAGGGGTCCCACCATCCCTGTGCTGAGTTCCTGGGTCTGTACACCTGCTGTGCCAATTATGAGGGGTTCCCACCATCCCTGTGCTGAGTTCCCAGGTCTGTACACCTGCTGTGCCCATTATGAGGGGTCCCACCATCCCTGTGCTGAGTTCCCGGGTCTGTACACCTGCTGTGCCCATTATCCCACCATCTCTGTACTGAGTTTTCAGGTCTGTTCACCTGATGTGCCTATTATGAGGGGTTCCCACTGATAGGCTGCACTGATGGAGGTGGCACTGCATATAGGTATCACTCAGTGCCCATGGGCACTGATGGGCCTGCACTTATCATCAGTGCCTTAAATTATCTGTGTACATATCCCCTGTACAGGGCCGGCGCTACCTATTGACAAGGTAGGCACCGGCCTAGAGCACACATCAATCCGGGGCGCCGTACCGATGCCCCCACGACCTCCAGGCTCAGTGACTGACTCCACCCACCAAAATGGTAGCAATCTATAAAAAGGTGGGGTATAAATGGGCAGGACAAAGGGGGTGGAGTCAGAGGTGGAGCCAAAGGGGCGGCAAAATGAGGTTTCGCCTAGGGTGTTAAAAATCCTTGCCCCAGCCCTGTTGGCTACTAGCCTCTACGTAGTCCCGTCATACACAACGAGCGTCACCACGTCAGAATGATCAGATTTTCCGACAACTTTGTCCGACCGTGTGTATGCAACACCAGTGTCGGACAAAATCCGTCGGATTTTGTGGTCGGAATTTCTGACCGTGTGTACGGGGCATTAGTGGGACTCCAGCAACTGTCAATTTTTGTGTGACCATGACATTTGAGTGATCAGCATGTTGGAAGTTTTAGGAAAAACTAACAACATTTCTAATCAACGATGGGAGAATCTTGCGAGAAATGTAATAGAAAAAGAAATGCGTATGAGCTGTGACCTGCAAAGAAAAGAATATTCCCGACCACGAAAATACTTTCTGATTTACAAAAGAAAATGCATTAGGAATTAAACTCATGTATGGCCGGCATTAGTCACATCATTCCATTGTCTGTCATGTCTGATCTCTACTGTACTGAACCCCTCCCCCAACACACACACACAGCTCTTTACTCCTGAGTAGCCCCCCTCCCCCACACCGCCCCCAGCAGGGTTCATCTATAATAATAATAATAAACTTTATTTTATATAACGCCTTTAGAGGTAGTTTCTCAAAGTGCTATACAAAGGACATCTATACCCCCCACACTGCAGTCCTGGGCGACCTCCTGATCACTTACCTGCTCTGCAATCCCAGTGTTATTACAGTGATGACTCTGCAGATTGTGACTGTGTTCTTCCAGCTATAGACACAAAAATGAGGGCGGGGTCACCACTGACCAACAGCTTCGCCCACCAATCACCAGCGTCGCAGCCGGTGATTGACTGCTGTTGGTTTCAAAGCTGCAACATTGAAGAACACCCAAGCGGATACTTTTTGTATCCATTATGGGAATGTATTAGTGTGTGCCTATAGGAGGAAATCTACCCGGCAACAACCACCTGGCGGGGAATCTAACCTACCCCACTCCATCCAGAACTCAAATAAACATTGGACTGGAATTAAACTTTAACCCCTCATCTTTTTTAAATTTTTATTTTATTTTTCGCACACATTAATTTGTTTCAGGAACTTATATAGCGCCGTCAATTGACACCACTTTCAATATATTATATATTCATCGGTCCCTGCCCTCAAGGAGCTTACACTCTAACTCATATTCATACATACACTATATCGCCAAAAGTATTGGGATGCCTGCCTTTACACACACATGAACTTTAACTGCTTCAGCCCCGGAAGATTTTACCCCCTTTCTGACCAGAGCACTTTTTGTGATTCGGCTCTGCGTCGTTTTAACTGACAATTGCGCGCTTGTGCGAAGTTGCACCCAAACAAAATTGATGTCCTTTTTTCCCCCACAAATAGAGCTTTTTTTTGGTGGTATTTGATCAACTCTGCGTTTTTTATTTTTTGCGCTATAAAAAAAAAAATAGAGTAAATTTTGAAAAGAACGTAATATTTTTTACTTTTTTGCTATAATAAATATCCCCCAAAAATTATATAAAAAAAACATTTGTTTTCCTCAGTTTAGGCTGATTATGTATTCTTCTACATACTTTTGGTAAAAAAAAAAAAAAAAAAAAAAATCGCAATAAGCGTATATTGATTGGTTTGCACAAGTTATAGCGTCTACAAAATAGGGGTTAGATTTATGGCATTTTTATTATTATTTTTTATTGATCTGCGATTTTTATTGAGACTGCGACATTATGGCGGACACATCGGACACTTTTGATACTATTTTGGGACCATTGTCATTTATACAGTGATCAGTGCTATAAAAATGCACTGATTACTGGGAAGTGGTTAACCACTAGAGGGCAATGAAGGGGTTAAGTGTGTCCTAGGGAGTGATTCTAACTGTGGGGGGAGGGGCTACAACTCACATGACAGCGATCACTGCTCCCGATGACAGAGAGCAGTGATCTCTGTCAAGTCACAAGGAAGATCAGGGAAATGCCTTGTTTACATAGGCACTTTCCCGTTCTGCGGCTCCATGACACAATCGCAGGGAGACTGGCGGACATCGAGTCCGCCGGTCCTGTGGGCGTGGTCACAATGTACGTGGCGGGCGCACAATTAAAAGGGATGTACAGGTACACCCATTTGCCCACCGCTGCCATTGTGCCGACATAATATCGACGTGCAGCTGTCGGCAAGTGGTTAATGACATCCCAGTCATAGTCCGTAGGATTCAATATTGAGTTGGCCCGCCCTTTGCAGCTATAACAGCTTCAACTCTTCTGGGAAGGCCGTCCACACTGTTTAGGAGGGTGTCTATTGGAATGTTTGACCATTCTTTCAGAAGCGCATTTGTGAGGTCAGGCACTGATGTTGGATGAGAAGGCCTGGCTCGGAGTCTCCGCTCCAATTTATGACAAAGGTGTTCCTATCGGGTTGAGGTCAGGACTCTGTGCAGGCCAGTCAAGTTCCTCCACCCCAAACTCGCTCATCCATGTCTTTATGGACCTTGCTTTGTACACTGGCGCACAGTCATGTTGGAACAGGAAGGGGCCATCCCCAAACTGTTCCCACAAAGTTGGGAGTATGACATTGTCCGAAATGTCTTGGTGTGCTGATGCCTTAAGGCTCAATTTACATCTATGCATGTTGCTTTTGAGCGTTTATGCATTGCTTTTTGCGGTGCTTGCCGCATTTTTAGACAATCGTTTTTACCGCGATGTTGCTTTTTTTTTTTACAATGTATATAGCTGGTTGCTAAGGAGGGGGCCGGGAAGCCGGCCGACGCGTCCTTAACAACCGTAGCGCCATCAGCGAGCTTCCCTGCTGACAGCTGAATATAAACAAATATAAAAATTGTGAAAAAAATTGCGTGGGGGTCCCCCCCAGGTCCATTTCTGGCCCTTGGGTCCCCTTACGCCAATTTTTGTTTTTTCAAAATGATGTGGGATTCCCCCCAAAATCCATACCAGACCCTTATCCGAGCATGCAGCCCGGCAGGTCAGGAAAGGGAGGGGATAAGCGAGTGCCCCCCCCTCCTGAACCATACCAGGCCACATGCCCTCGACATAGGGGGATGGGTGCTTTGCCCCAGGTGGTGATGTCACAAGGGTAGGGGCCTCCAAAGGACATCATCTGATGGCCATGCCCCCACCATTATCGGCAGAAGGAGAAGCCTGGAGGAGGAAGATGCGGGAGAATATACAGGAAAACCAGAGGAAGAAGAAGATATTTTTAATAAGACTTTTTAAAAACTGTCTACGGTATTTTTTCACACTACACTACTTTTTTTTTTTTTTGGTGAATGGGTACAATGTAGCCCATACTCATTCACATAGGGGGGGCAGGATCTGCGGGCCCCCTTATCAAAGGGGGCTTCCAAATTCCGATAAGACCCCCCCCTGCCCGCAGACCCAGACAACCACCGGCTAGAGTTGTCAGGAAGAGGCCCTTGACCCCATCAACATGGGGGCAAGGTGCTTTGGGGTGGGGGGCACAGAGCCCCCCTGCCCTAAAGCACCTGCCCCCCCATGTGCGAGACGCAAATCAATACGTAAGTCACGCCCACATATGTAAACGGTGTTCAAATCACACATGTGGGGTATCACCACGATCGTCAGAGCGAGAGCAATAATTCTAGCACTAGACCTCCTCTGTAACTCTAAACAGGTAACCTGTAAACCTTTTTAAATTGTAGCCTATGGAGATTTTTTAAGTATTGTAGTTTGTCGCTATTCCACAAGCTTGTGCAATTTTAAAACATGACATGGGTATTTATTTACTCAGTTTAACATAATTTTTCAGATTAAAAAATGATTGCTGTCACAAATAGGCCCCCTATGTGATAACACGGGTAGGTGACAGGTCTTTATATAGACATCAAGGGTCTATTAGGCTTCCAATGTCTGCCCTGCTATTCCAGCTAATCAAGAACTGATCGCCATAGATTAGCTGCATACTTTGCTACAGTAGCTAAGCAGTGACAGCTGTGAACCTGGAAGTAGTACACGTTGCTTCTGGGTCTTATAGGAGCAATAGAGGGCGGGGGACAGATGTTTCCTGATCACCTTCTGCTCTCTTAGTTACATTTACTTAGTCATAACAGGAGAGCCTGGGAACCACAGAGGGTTTCATTAGTACCCCCTATGCATAAATTCTTCCTCCTCCCAATAAAATTCCACCCCCTGCTGAAATCACCCTCCCAGCACAAATCTTTGCCCCCCCCCCAACCCCCTCTCAGCTCAAACCTCCCAATATGAACCCCAGCATAAATCCACCCCCCCCCCCCCAGAAAAAAAATACCCCATCCTAGTTCTAGTACAAATCCTCTTCCACTCATATTTCTCCTCTGATCACAAATCCTCCTTCCCCACTCCAAATACCCTCTCCCAGCACAAATTCTCCCCAATCCCCCCTCCTAGCACAAATCCCCTCAATCATCCCTGCTATCACAAATACCAGCCCCTCTCCACCACAAAAAAATTCCCCTCCTAGCACAAATCTCCCATCTCCCCCTTCCCAACACAAATTCACTTAAATCACTACTCCTAGTATATTTCCCCAAATTTCCTTTCCTTGAACACTTCTTATTCCCTGCGGCCCCCCAGCAGCAGAAATACCCCCAATCATCCCAGCTAGCACAGATACCCCCCTCCCCAAAACAAATTCCCCTCCTAGCACAACCCCCCTTTCAACTTTTGAAACAGTGTAAACCCCCCCAAAATTCCCCCTTCTAGCACACATCTTCTTCCCCCATCCCCCCTCCCCTCCACTTAAATCACTGCTCTTAGTATACTTCCCCAAATTTCCCCTCCTTGAGCATTTCTTCCATGTCACCCCCCAAATTTCCGTCCCCAACACAAATCCCCTCCTCCCCCAACCTCCTTGTGGTGCCCTCCCCCACCTCACATGATATCACAGTGCCCAGGGCAGCCACCCCTCCGACCCACCCCTTGGCCTGGTCCTGGGTTTCAGTGCAGAAGGGGGGGGCTCTCATTTTGAACCCTCTAAAAGTGACCTGGCGGCTCTAGACCATAAAGGCCCCCCACTGACTGTACAGTTTAATATCAGCAGCAGCCATGAGGTTGCCATTTATAAATATGCCTTGGAAGGCAAGGGGTTAAGAAGTGTCTATTAATTCACTACTAACCTCCAGAGTGCACAGTCCCCAATCTGAGGGACATACAAAAATAGGAAATATGGAACATCAAAAAATATCAGTCACATAAATAAAATTACATAGAGCTGATAAATTCTGATTGAGGATTTTGATATTAAAGCCGTCCAGTAGACATGTGCACTGACAAAAAATTTGTTCTTTTTTCGATTTTCTGCTTTTTTCGGAAATTCGGATTTCCAAATTTCTGAATTCCGAATTTTCGGAAATTCACAAATTCGAAAATACAAAAATTTGATAATCTGAAAAAAAAGAAAGAAAATCTGTAAAATTGGAACGAATAACCAACTAATAATAACTAACTATTAAAATATAGGTATTGGAATTTCCTTTCAAATTTGGCTGTTTGTGAACGTAACGAGTACAAATTTATCTGAAGTTACGAATTTTCCAAAATAACGAATGCCGCATCTAAACAACTCGAATGGAACAAATTAATAATAAATAATAATAATAATAATAATAATAATAAAAAGGTTTTATTATTATTATTATTATTATTGTTATTTATTATTATTAGATCGTTACGTTCCATTCATTTAGATGCGGCATTCGTTATTTCAGATAACTTCGGATAAATTTGTATTTCTTACCTTCACTAACAGCCAAATTTGAAAGGAAATTTCAATACCTATAATTTAATATTTATTATTAGTTATTATTTCCGATTTTTGGGTTTTTCGACTTTCAGATTTTCATTCATTATTTTGGGGTTTTCAAATTTCGGAAATTGAAAAATTCGGAAATTAACGAATTTGTCAAAATTTGTTTAAAAAAACTAATTTGGAACTAAACAAATTGCACATGTCTACCGTCCGGTGCTGCATAGTTTCCGCTCGTAAGCGTCCTCACTGGGTACTCTTGTTACTGCGCATGCGTGCTGCAGCCCCATTCATTCCTATAGGCCAGTGATGGTGAACCTTGGCACCCCAGATGTTTGGAACTACATTTCCCATGATGCTCAGCTACACTGCAGAGTGCATCAGCATCATGGGAAATGTAGTTCCAAAACATCTGGCGTGCCAAGGTTCTCCATCACTGCTATAGGTGATGCATGCTCTTAGCAGCCTCAACCTGTCCAGCAGAGCAAGGAATGAGGAATGAGGGTGTGGCAGTAAACGTGTGTAGTGAGAAGAGGTCATGTGAGGAAGTTTCTAGAACAAAGGATGTCAGAACAAGCCGGGGCCACACTGACTATTGCTGGGGGGGGGGGGGGGGGGGGATTTACACAGCAGTCTGCACTCAGAGGAGTGGGAGGGGGGCATAATTAAAGCAGGGCTTGACAAACTTGCTTTGAATCTGGGAACCAGCTAAAAAAAAAAAAAAGTTAGGAGCCATTATATTCCAACTAACAAATTGCCAGGTGACTGAGAACTTAGGTCTATAAATGCGTCCATGGGGTAATGCAATCTGTTTGGCTGTGTGAATGTAGCGACAAAAGTTGCATTTATGGCAAGGTTTGGTGCCAAATTGTTTAAATTGGTTTGGTGATACAGGGGCATAAAATTTAATTTTCATTTTCATGCCCCTGTATCACCAAACCAATTTAAACAATTTGGCACCAAACCTTGCCATAAATGCAACTTTTGTCGCTACATTCACACAGCCAAACAGATTGCATTACCCCATGGACGCATTTATAGACCTAAGTTCTCAGTCACCTGCCAGTCAATCGGGGTGGTATATATCATGATGTGTGACTGTGAAGCCTTCTATATAGGCAAAACAAAACGTCCCTTTTTCCACCGCATCAGGGACCACGTTTCCCTTGTGCGTGGGAAAAAAATGGAAACACCGTTAGTCGCCACATGGGGCTTTTTCATAATTTTGACGATCAAAACATTTTTTTGCACTAGAACATGTACCTCCAGGCGAAAGGGGTGGCCGCACCCTATTACAACCGGAGGCTCGCTGGATTTTTGACCTCAGAGCGACTTCATTCCCTGGTTTAAATGATGCCCTTAGTTTTAAATCTTTTCTTTAAAGCAAATGTGGGCTTTGGCCACCTTTTCTATTTTCCTCCCTTTTTTCTTTTCTTTCTTTTTCCAAATTATGTTAATTAATAAACCTTTTTTTCATATATTTTGTAAACTTCATATCGATGCACTGATGTCAAAAGCAATCGATCGAAATGTGGTAACCAGGTTTGCCAGTATTATTGCTCTGGATGTCATTTAAAATTTGCAGAAGATGATTTACTGCACATTCAATTAATGTATTTGATTGATTTTTTACAGTTGCCCTGTATTGGCCTATAAGTCTGATTTTTGCTTGCACGGGCGCCCGGGGGCTTTTCATTGGCCTAGGTGTTAATCAATCATCCTGGGCCCCTAAACTGCCCCATCCTTTAGGCCCGTTTAGCTGTTCATCCTGCCCTTCTTTAGTTCCAATCAGCAGTGTGAATCCGCAGGACTATGTCCCGCATACCCCCTGCTGTCTGGATTGTCCTTCCCTTTCCGTTTTCTCACAGTGAGGGCATAGGACTACCTAAGATGGCCGTGGTGCGCCGATGACGCAGTACGTCGTCGGCGTATGCGCACCTTTACACCCCGGGATGTTTACATCCTGACGGCGCTATTTATGCGCCCGTGACTCGGCGGTGATGTCAGACGCCACCGAGTCGGAGATAGACTACTTAAGGCAGCTGCCCCATGCCTTCATTCTTTGCCAGAAGCCGCTGTGAGGAGGAACATATCTGTACTCTTTTTCCCCCTCGTTGGGTCTTCATGTTTTTTGATCATATACTCTGGTAAGACTTTATATACTTCCTTCCTGAATTTCAGTTTTTTTTTATTAAATGGTTATTTTTTTTTATTAAGAAAAACAAAGGAAGAAAGAAACTCTTCCATTAAACAAAAACAAAACATACATCAAATAACATTGCAAAGGACATAGTATCATCCATTTGTACAGTCAGTCGGAGCTGTCTCTCCACTAACATTATTGCATAAGAAATTACAGTCAGTTTGAAATGATAAAGGTCTACCTATATATGCATGGATCGACCAGTAATTTGTATATTTCCATTTCCTATAAACGTGTCCTTTTAATGTGTTGCACCCCTACTCCGCTCCCGGTCCTAAGAGGGACAATCGGTCGGCGTAGAGGTACTCACCCTCCCCCCAAACATTGGGGGGGAGGATTATCAGTGTTATTCCCTATCTATCTTGTAAAAACTTAAACTATAGAACTCTTCCTCACAGAGCAAGACAGCTTCTAATCAAGAATATTGTTTCAGCCTGATCCACACTCTCAACCTCCATGTTGCCATCTCCCCCTTCACCCGCCTAACATACACAACTTTCCTCCTAATAAGGGGGTAGTGTGTGTCTATGTTCTGCCACCAAGTATTCTATTCTGGACTAGTTGGAAGGGAGCTAGGCCAGGTACTTCTAACCAGGGATCCCATATATTTTCAAATTTCGTTGGGCTTCCTCTATGTTGATATGTCAATTTTTCCCTCAGTAGGGTGTCGTTTATGGCCTTAACCCATTCCGTGTGTGTTGGTGGGGACACCGAGAGCCATTTTCTAGCTATAAGTTTTCTGGCAATAAACAGGACTCTAAGAATGGCTACGTATGTGTGTGGCGTATACAGTTCCTCATCTAACCATCCCAGCAGACACAGCTTGGGGTCTATTGCAAAAGTAAGATTCCATATTTTGTTTATTGTGTTAATTACTTCGGACCAGTACCTTTGCAGCTTCGGACACCTCCATAACATGTGGATAAGAGTACCATTGTCTACCTTGCAGCGAGGGCAAAGGGGGTCATCCCTTCTGTGCCATTTGTGTAGTTTATGTGGGGTACGGTAAGTTCGGTGTATGATGAATAGTTGTGTGAGTTTTTGGGGAGAGGAGAGGGATACCTTGGGTGCATTTTCCATTATATTAGACCATTCCTCATCTGTTATGTGACCTATATCTTCCCCCCAACCTGCCCTGCATTTAAATGTCATTGTTTTGGATACCTGTGATATTAGGGAGTTATAGATAGTTGATATCTGTCCTTTCCTAGATGATGAGGCTACTAATTGTTTGAGTACCGATGGTCTAACTAATTCCCATTTGGACAGTGCAGCTTGTGTTGAGATGGCGTGCCTAAGTTGTAAATATTGAAAGAACCAAGTGTTTGGTAAACCATATTCCTCTCTCAGGGATTGAAAATCTCTCAGAATTCCGCCACGGTATAGCTGCGGGATATAAACCACCCCGCTTCTAGACCACGCAGAAAAGCCTTGCAGCTTGTCTAATTCGGGAAAGTTGCTATTATTCCAGATACGAGACCAATCAGAGTATCCTTCATACTGAAGGTGTTGTTTGGCCTTGTTCCAGATTTTGTCTATAAGTATCATAGTGTGGTATTCCGATGTTTTACGGAATTCTCCCGCTTCCATGCATTCCACAAGGCCCCCACCCGAAAGTAGGGTATGTATAATATTGCTTGTGGGGTCAGAGGACCCAGGGTGCTGCCACCCCGTTAAATGCTGCAGTTGAGCCGCAATAAAGTAGTAGTATGGGTTTGGGACTGCCAGTCCACCTGAGTCCTTTGCCTCCTGCAATGTTTCCAATTTAATACGTGGCACTTGTTTCCTCCATATCAGGGATCGGAATATGGTGTTAAATTTTTTAAAAATATGTATAGGAATCCAAATAGGTGCATTGTGGAGCGCATACAGAAGTTGTGGACCCCAGACCATTTTTATCAGATTACAGCGACCCACTACTGATAGGGGGAGTTTAATCCAACTAGCTGTTTTTTCTTGGAATTTTTGCATTAGGGGATTTATATTAAGTTTAACATATAGTTCTAGCTTGGAATGAATAACTATACCTAAGTATCGGAACGTATCTACCACTCTAATCTGGTCCGCTGCTGAGGGGAGAGGCGATACAAGGGGATCAAGCGGTAACAGTGTGGATTTGTCCCAATTTATCTTGAACCCCGAGAAGGATCCAAAATTGAAAATTAATTCCATGAGATTTGTTAGAGAGGCAGATGTGTCGCCCAAAAAAATGAGCGCGTCGTCCGCATACAGGGCTATTTTGTCCTCCAAGTCTTTCCTTTTAAAGCCACTTATAGTCGGATTTCCCCTAATAGCAGCGGCCAGAGGCTCTATGGCCAGAGCGAAGAGCAATGGGGATAGCGGGCAACCCTGTCTTGTTCCCCGGTGCAGATTAAAAGAGGGAGATAATGCGTTATTTATTCTGATGCAAGCCTTTGGTGCCCTATATAGTAATTTAATCCAAGAGATAAATGTCTCACCCAAGTCAAATTTCGCTAGCACTCTCCATAAATAAGCCCACTCTACACTATCAAATGCCTTGGCGGCATCTAGCGACAGAATAGCTCTTTGACCTTGATTGTCCGTTGGAATTTGCATATTGAGGTACAGTCTACGAAGATTGTGCGCTGTGGACCTATTGGGTATAAATCCCGATTGGTCCGGGTGCACTATTTTTGTTACTACCTTGGACAACCGTGTAGCTAGGACTTTAGTAAGCAATTTTAGGTCAGTATTCAAAAGCGATATGGGCCTGTATGACTCAGGTTGTTCTGGATCCTTCCCGGGCTTCAACAGTACCACTATCACTGCCTCATACATGGAATCTGGTAATGAGTTTCTAGTATGTGCTTCTTTGATGGTATGAAGCAACTCCGGTAGGAGTATACCTCCAAACTTCTTGTACATCTCAATTGGGAGACCATCATTTCCTGGGGCCTTAGAATTGGGGAATGTTGCTAGGGCTAGTTGCAGTTCCTCTAAAGATATAGGTGCATTTAACAGTTTTTTATCTTCCCCTTGTATTGTTGGTAGTGGGATTTTGTCTAGAAAGTCAGTTAAGGTGGCTTCGGGGTAGTTTACCTTTGAGGAATATACATCCTGAAAAAATTCACAGAATCCCTTCATAATTGCAGGGGTATCTATAGCTACTTGTGTTGCTGACACTGCTAGGCGTTGGATGATTGGTGACGGTTGTTGCGATTTAGCTATTACCGATAACATATGCCCTGTTTTTTCCCCCTCCTCAAAGTATGTTTGTGAGGTAAAAAATCGTTTATTTTCTGCTTGCTGGTTATGTATGTCGCGATACATTTTTTGTGCGTCTTTCCATTTCCTTTCATTATCAGGTGTGGGTGATTTTAAGAATTCTCCCTCTGCTTTGTCCACCGCTAGACTGGCGTCTGCTGCCCACTGCCTGCTATTTGTTTTAATTGTGGCTATCTCCCTAATACACATCCCCCTGATAAAAGCTTTTAAAGTGTCCCAAACCACACCAGATGGGGCAGAACATTTATTATCCAATAAAAAGTGCTCAATTTGTGTTTGCATATTTTCAGTATCTCTAAACAGAGGAATCCAGAACGGGTTCATCTTCCAGTGTATAGGAAGTTTTACAGTGGGAAATTCTAGACTAAGTTGTACCGGGGAGTGGTCGGAGAGACCTCTGGCAAGATAGGTGACCTTAGGGTCACAGTAGTGCGTCAAGGAGTTGCCCAATGCTAAATCAATGCGTGACAATGTGGAGTGTGTTAGTGAGTGACAAGAGTATTGTGCCTTAAAAGGAAACTTGCATCGCCATAAATCAAAGAGCCCAATTTCCGTTATGTATTTGGCAAGGGCCGTATATGTTCTGGGACCCTGCGGGCAGTACTTCCTGCGTACATCTAGAGACGTGTCCAGGGTACTATTAAAATCCCCCACAACATATACCGGTACCTGAGGATGTTTAGCTAGAAATCTGGACAGAGATTGTAACACTGCTAAATTAAATGGTGGAGGTATATACACATTTACAATCACACATGTATGCGATTCCCAAATTCCCATCAAAAAAATAAATCTGCCCTCCACATCAATTTGTGAATCAATTTGTATAAATGAGGCAGTCCGGGAAAACAGCACACTCACACCCCTTGAGTATCGTGTGTGCGTAGAGTGATATTGAACGGGGTATTTTGAGAGGTGTAACAAGTTGGTGGTGTCTTTGGTGAGATGCGTCTCTTGTAGACACAGAACAGTGGGAGTTTGATGTGAGATAAAGGTGAAAACGGCAGTTCTTTTTTTAGGTTCATGTAGGCCTCTCACATTCCAGGAGAGGATCGATTCTTTCCGGCTATTCATTTGGTCTTAGTTCCTGGTGTGATCCATTATCCTGCATTGGATGCCCGTGAGATGCCAACTCAGGTGTTTCATCAAAGGTTATAGAATGTAGAACATGCATTATATAACTAGTACTGCTTGTCTTACTCTGCTTTACTTCTTGCAACAAAGCAAATCTGCCCTGCTGCCCAAACATACTTTGCCCAATCAGCCAGGGCGTAAGAACCAGAAAAATAAAAATAAACTGGAAAACTGTAAGTTCCATTGGAAGGCCTTCCAACGGCGCCCCACAGGGCTCTCGCGGGGTAGTAACGAGGGCTGGGACCTTTTGCCCTTAAAGTCAAAAATAAGGGTTACTGAGAAAGATGTGTAGAAATCAATAAAGTCAGTTGTGTCTCCTTGTGGGCTCCGTTACTGTTAATGTGAGCAACAGGATTTAGTGTATGCATTGTACTCATTTTCTTATCCCGGTTCGTGTCCTCGTGCGGCAGCCTGCAGGTGTCTCTCGTGGCGGTCGAGCCAGTTGGTAGCCATCATTGGGTTCTCAAAAAAATGCACTGAGCCATCAGCAACCACACGCAGCTTGGCAGGGTAAAGCATGGAATATACCACCGAAATTGCACGCAATCTTTTTTTGACCTCTGCGTATTTTGCCCTTTGTTTCTGCACAGCCGCTGAGAAGTCTGGGTATATGGACACTCTTGTGCCTTGTATTTCCATATTGGGTTTCTGCCTGGCCAAACGTAGAATAATGTCCCTGTCTTTGTAGTGTAACAGTTTCAATAAAAATGGTCTGTCATTGCCCCCTGGTGGTGGTGGTCGGAGTGGCACTCTATGAGCTCTCTCCACAGAAAAGAATGGGGTAAGGTTATTTCTGCCAAATGTGTCAGCTAACCAAGATTCAATGAAATCGGTGGGATTTTTCCCCTCCGATTTTTCAGGCATACCAACGATGCGGATATTCGATCTCCTCAATCTGTTTTCCATGTCCTCAACTCTGTTCGCTGTTTCTGTGGCTTTAGCTGAAGTTATGTGGATATCCTGTGCAATAGGGGCTAGATCATCCTCTAATGTGCTCACTCTTCCCTCCAGAGCAGTGGCTCTCTCTCTCATTTTCTGCATATCCTGCCTTATGTGTAATATGCCTTCCTTCATGCTTTTTACTTCCACAGACAGTTCATTCAGTGAGGTGCCATATGTGTGCACTGCTGTTAGGATATCCTGCAGGGAAGGTTCAGTGTGCTCAGTGTCTGGGGGACTGGCAGTGGCAGAGGGAGGAGGGGTGGATGGGGGGTTCTCACTGTACATTCAGCAGCTCTGGGCGCCATCTTCTCTGTGACATGCTGTGCTGTTTGTTGGGGGACGTTTTTTGCTGCCTTTGCTGCATATGAGGTATGTGACTGTGTGATCTTGTGGCTGCCTGAGGCATGGGCATACCTTTCTAGTCGCGCCGCCGCCGAGGCTTGTTGTTCCTTCCCCGCACGCTGTGGGAGCGGGGGTCCGCCATCTTGGCCATGCCGGTCAGCAGAGGGGCTCTCCTCCATCCATCCTCTTAGACACCCCCGTTTTGTTTTTGGGACGTCCGGGTGTCGCTGCGGGAGTTGCTCCACGCCGGGAGCGGAGTGCCCGGTCTATTTCGGCGGTATAACGGGCTCACTACAGGATTCTGCTATCAGGATGTCGGAGCCAGTGTGAGACACGTCCGCTCACATGGAAGTCCAAGCCACGCCCCATAGATACACAATACCGTTTAAAAGTCCCAGAGGTTTGTTGCCTCTTTTCCTTCCCCTCTGTATTAGATATTTTCATTATTGGGATGTTGGTATCCTCAGTTTGACTACTCCATCTTGCATTTCAATATCTGTACTAACGATGCGATTATCATATGATTGCGTCCAAAGCGGTATTTTTTGCCCAATTTTCGGATCGTGTGTACGGGCCATAAGCCTAGGTTTCCAATATTGCGTCCTGAAAGTCGCGCGATTTTGCTGCCATTGTAACTTGAAGCAATGCCTGTGTATTCTTGAGGTCTATGGACTTGAAGTCACATCAAAGTGGGACCAAAGTAGTGCAGGGACTACTTTGAAGTCACACAGATATGAATGGTACTCATTGGAAATCATGGGGTGCGACTCGTCATGGGACTTTGAGGTCCCAAGTTGCATGACGAGTCGTACTAGTGGAAATGTAGCCTGAAGTTAATTCTAGGGGGTACAAAAATGCAATAAAATTACCCATTTGTTTGATAAAATATAAAAGCTGAGGTTGCACCAAGTAAATAGATTCCCAACATGTCCAACCTTAAACATGTCAGTACCCTATATTTTATGTAGGTGACACAGTAAAAGCTACCTATAGGTCATCAGCTTAGCGTTACAAAGGAAGTCTGCTTCTAGAATTATTGCTCTCATGCCGGCGTGCGCAGATATATGTAACGTGTATTGCAATCAACCACTGTGTGCATTTACATTGGTATGTGTTTATATGTGGGGGTGGGGACCTACATTTTTTTTTTTTTGGGGGGGGGGGATTTTTTGTGCTTGGTTGTAACTTTTTTACACTCAAAAAATATTTTTTTTAAATATTTTTTACTTAACTCTTTTGTTCCATCACATAGGGGACAAAATGTCAGGTCTAAAAGACCCCCAATGTCTCCTCTGTGCTCCACTGAATTGAATGCAATGCACATTGCACTGCATTACATTCTTTCCCAGACATGGTGGCCGGGGGAACTGTCAACGCGGACCCGGACATGATGTCACTTCCGGGTCAACAACTAGAAGAGGAGGAGAGTAGACAAGTGGCAACATGGCAAGTGACAATCCAAATCTAGTGGCAGGTGACGGTGGCAAGTAACAAGCTGCATCTGGTGGCAGGAGATGCGGCAAGTGACACGCCCAGGGCTCCCACTGATTCTGCATTATGGTGAGTTGAACCACTTCATTATATATTAGAATGTAACGATAGAAACAATGCGCTTCAATCACCCTGACACCAAATCAACCATGCTGCCATGATGATTGAAGCGCCAATATCAGCCATTGCCCATGAAAAATTGCTTACCAACTACTAAAATGTATTTTCACATTACCTTAATATACATTACCTGGGTCTCTTACCAAGGGTTTACTCATACTTTACCCCCTAACTAGGTGACATTTAGTTCACTATGGAATATTATACAAGTGTTGATAGTGAAAACAGCTAACCATGCCCAATGTGTTTTGAAATGGCAACTTGTGATCTCCACTGAAGCGCATGTGACAACGGAGAATAATAATTGGGAGATGGGGCAGAGTGTTGTCACTCCATAACAGGAAATGTCTGAGCATGTGCTTTCATGGCAGGATCACCAGAGATTTTGATTAAAGCTTCTGGTTTAAATGGAAACCATACAATGCAAACACCATCTAATGTGCACATTGCTGAATCAAGAGGGGGTTTAGGTGAGTATTGGGGGGGGGGGGGGGGGGGGGGTAGAGAGCAGCACACAGAAGGCTTATTTACCTTAATGCATGAAGCTACACTTTCAGTTTATGGTAATTTTCCCAAAATCAAAAATGTGAGCAAACTCAAGTCGGACATTGAAACTGGCCAGGGGTAGTGCGAGTCAATTTCCACCCTTTTTTGCAACATGGTCACTGGTGTTTTTGTCAAGCATCACAATCATTGTCATCACTCTTCAAGTATTGTGGTCTCTAGGCGGCGGCAGGCCTTGACTTCCTAGGGGGTGATCCCTGACCCCCCCAGGCATTCAGAGGGGTGTGGAGGTCACACACACGCTTCTCGTTTTGGATGTACAGGTCAGGTCCTTGTTCAAGCTTTGTAGGACCAACAGCCAACACAGTCTTAGATGGACTTGGCTTTTGTAAATGAATGTTGAGGTATGTACTGAAGAGTTGTGATGTTGAAGGCAAAAAACGGTCATGGAGTAGTTCAGGATTGAGGTAGAAGCTTCTGCTCGGGGTAGAGAGGATTAATCATCGCCAGTTCTGCCCTCTGCTGGAAGACTCAATGTTGTCAGTCGTGTCAGTGAAGACCTTGGCAGACGTTATCCATAGCACGGGTGATGCTGTAAAACACAAAAATAGTGTCAGTGTGTCTCCAAAATACTAAATATTACATAACAGGACAAGGCAGGAAAAAAAAAAAGCTGCTCACCAATCTGAACCCACAACTGGTAAAAAGGGCCGTTATATACACAGCACAACAAATGTTCCAATGAGCAAAGACCGGTCATATCTGTTGCCATTTTAAAAACAGACCTCTCAGCAAATATATATAGAAATTGCAAAGTACCGCAGCGTCATGTAGCCCTATTCCACCCAATGAGAGCATCAACAGTGCAACCTAAAGACGCATTCACTGAACTGGAAGTCAATTTACCGGAGAGCTTGTAAGGGTGGGTACAAAGGAGTGCCCGATATCCAATGAGATGCAAACTCAAAGGTGAATTTGTAATTATTTTATAGAAATTAGTGACAAGTGATCAAGCCAAACGTGTTTTGGGGGAACAGAGACTCCCCCTTCTGCAGGGCTATCAGAGAAAAATAAAGCTCCTTTTATACCCATTTAAGTGTTTTGGTTTTCTTTTGCTTGTGCTGGTTTTAACATCCTTTACATACTAATATATTATACACACACTATATATATATATATATATATATATATATTCATACACACACACACACACACACACAATTTACAGTGCTCAGCATAAATAAGTACACCAACAGATTTGGCAGAAAATCAGAAAATCTTCTTTCCTTTCAGAATAATTTTCTATTGGACACAAGACTACAAAATACTCCCACAAATGTGGCCCCTTGATTACAACCAAGATTTGTTAATTTGCACACACAAAAAAGCTTTTCCCCTAACAAATTCATTCAAAGACCATGTTGCAAAAAATTGCAACATGTTGCAAAAAAGAATACACCCCAGTGAAAGAGCAAAGCTAAATTTTAGACAACAAAATCTTAATTAACAAGAATTCATCGACAGGTGAGTCCAATCATTAAACTGGTGTCCAGCAGACAGGTGATTATAAGAAGGGCGTTGCTTATCAAAGAAAACCCCGCCCATTTCATGCTGTCAGCAATGGCACCATATGGAAGAGAAATATTACAAGGCCTGAGAAAGAAAATAATTTTCTTTACACAAGAAAGGTGAAGGCTACAAGAAAATCAACAAAGCTTTACTTATCAGTCAGAATATTGGAGCAAAAGTGATACAAAAATGTAACATTAATGGAACTGCAACCATCTGACAGAGAGGTCCAGGCTGTCCACTGAAGTGATCACCTCAGTGTCTTATGATGAGAAGGGTTGGGGAAAAAAAATAAAATTGCCATGCAAGTTCACTGCAGTTAGCTAAAGAAGTAGAAAGCCAAACTGGGGTGATTGTTTCCCGTAACACAATACGGCGTACACGGCAGAGGCATGTATGGGTGTCATCCACGAAGGAAGCTTTTCCTAAAGCCCATGTACAAAAATGCCTGCCTAGATTTTGCCAAGGCCCATGCTGAAAAAGAAGACTACTGGGACTCTGTACTCTGAAGTGATGAGACCAAAAAAAAAAAAGATTTTTGGAACTGATGGCTTCAAAACTGTATGGTGCCGCAAAGTTGAGGAGTACAAAGAAAAATGCATGGTGCCTACAGTGACACGGGGTGGTGGCAGTGTCCTTCTGTGGGGCTGCATGAGTGCTGCTGGTGTCAGGGAGCGTCATTTCAATGATGGCATCATAAATTTAGAGATGTACTGCTCTATATTGAAAGAGAAGATGCTACCCTCACGCCGTTCCCTCGGTCGTTATGCACTTTTCCAACATGACAATCATCCAAAACACACATCAAAGGCCAGCGTTACATTTCTGAATTAGGGTGAAAGTGATTTGGTGGCCAAGTATGTCTCCTGATCTGAACCAAATCGGGGAACACCTATGGGGAATTCTGAAGAGACGAGCATTACTCTCCATCCAGCCTCCAGGCTCTAAAAGAGATCGTTCTTGAAGAATGGAAAAAAGATCGATGTTGCAATATGTCAACAACTTGTTCATTCCATGCCTAGAAGACTTGGTGCTGTCCTTACAAATCATGGAGGTCATACAAAATACTAGATGGAGTAGTTTTTGTTGTGGGGTGGATTCATTTTTGCATCAACTAATTTGAGTAAACCTTACTTTCATGTCATGAGCTAAACAAATGTTCTATAAAATGCAGTTGTGTCAAAATGTTGGAAATTGTTTTTGGTGTCTATTCAGATATTGATTCAAATCTTACTTTTCAAAAGGGGTGTACTTATTTATGCTGAGTGGTGTGTGTGTGTGTGCGCGCACGCACGTGCGCGTGTGTGTGTGTGTGTATGTGTGATATATATATATATATATATATATATATATATATATATATATATATATATATATATATATATATATATATATATATATATATATATATATATATCTACCGTATTTATCGGCGTATAACACGCACATTTTTACCCTGAAAATAGAGGGTAAATTGCACCTGCGTGTTATACGCCGATATCCATATTTTTACAACAGGGGGCGGGGATCGGTTGGTCCTGCCCGGGTGCCACCTATTGGGAGGGTTTCAGGCCGGCCGGCCGCCCCGCCTCTCCTGGCCGTGGAACAGCGCTGCCATTAAAAATCAGAAAATTCCACTGCAGCGTCAGCCCCCTGAGTCCCCCTACGTAACCCAATGCAAGCTAACCTGAATCCGCACACTGTGGCTGCTCTCCTCCTCCCGCTCCGCCTCCTCGTGTGTAGCTTTTGATTGGAGGAGGAGAGCGGTCATGTGACCATCAATGAAGGCGAGGAGAGCAGTCACATGACCGGGTCCACGAGAGAGCGTGGCTCAGCGGCATTAATGGAGGTATGTGAGTCACACAGGAGAAGGGACTGACAGTGTGAAGTTCAACTCTACAGTATGCCCGCAGCGGTGTCCCTCTCCCAGCGCTCGGAGTGCGGGGGGGGGGGGGGGGGCTTTATAATGAAAGGGGGCTGTTTGTATTGTACATGTGCAGCTGAATGTACAGGGGCTGTTTGTATTTTACATGGGCTGTTCGTAATGTGCAGGGGCTGTTTGTATTGTGCAGGGGCTGTTTGTATTGTGCAGGGGCTGTTTGTATTGTGCAGGGGCTGTTTGTATTGTGCAGGGGCTGTTTGTATTGTGCAGGGGCTGTTTAAAGTTTTTTCCCTGAAACTTCCCTCTTAAAATTAAGGTGCGTGTTATACGCCGGCGCGTGTTATATGCCGATAAATACGGTATATATCCAATGAGATGCAGATTGAGAGGTGAATTTGTAATTGTTTTATTGAAAGTAGCGACAAGTGATCAAGCCAACGCGTTTCAGGGGAAGTGATTCCCCCTTCTTCAGGGCTATCAGAGAAAATAAGTGTACAGAAACACACACACACACACACACATTATATTATATATATATATATATATATATATATATATATACACACACACACACACACGTTTCTGTACACTTATTTTCTCTGATAGCCCTGAAGAAGGGGGAATCTGTTCCCCTGAAACAAGTTGGCTTGATCACTTGTCGCTACTTTCAATAAAACAATTACAAATTCACCTCTCAGTTTGCATCTCATTGGATATCAGGTGCTCCTTTTTTACCTGCCCTTACAAGTATATGTGGAAACGACCCAGAGGTAGCAGCCCAAGCCCCCAAAAAGGGCTCACCACCTGCCTTTGTTAAGGGAGAACTCTTCCAACCTGCCCCCATCATCACCCACTCACAGACCCTCAACTGAGTGCAATAATAATGGTAACTGCGCTCCCACTTACTTGCACAAGCCATCGAGGCCATACTTTTTTTGGTTTATGTCACCAATTGCACAGGTGTAGGAACCAATTTTGGATTCCACATTTAGGCCCCTTTCACACTGAGGCGCTTTGCAGGCTCTACAGCGCTAAAAATAGCGCCTGCAAATCGCCCTAAAACAGCCGTTGCTGTGTCTCCAATGTGAAAGCCCGAGGGCTTTCACACTGGAGCGGTGCTATGGCAGGACGGTCAAAAAAGTCCTCCAAGCCGCATCTTTGGAGCGATGTAGGAGCGGCGTATTTACCGCTCCTAAAGTGCCCCTTCCCATTGAAAACAATGGGGCAGCTCTGCAAACCCGCCGGCAAAGCGTTGCTGCAGTGGCGTTTTGCCGTCGGTTTTAACCCTTTTTTGGCCGCTAGCGGGAGTTAAAACCACCCCGCTAAAACGACGCTAAATACCGCTTTACCGCCGACGCCCGCACCACCCCAGTGTGAAAGGGGCCTTATTGCCTCAACTGAGTGAGTCAGTCTAGTGCAATCCCCAATCCTAAAGAGCTTTACTTGAGAGCTGACATCTTGCTCCCCGTGGTGCACTTAAAAGGATAGGTTCACCTTTCTACAAAAAAATAATAAAATGCCCTTAATAATAAATCTTTTTGTAGGTAAAAAAAAATGTGCATTTATTATTATTTTTGTAGTAGGAGCCTGTAAAGCCTTGCAGGACATTTTGGAAATGTTTTATAGCAGAAAGTAATAAATATTGTTTATTTTCAAAATTGTAGCTTTATTTGTGTATAGTGCAAAAATAACCGCAGAGGTGATCAAATACCACCAAAAGAGAGAGTGAGAAAAAAAAACAGAATTTTTTTTTGGGTACAGCGTCGCACGACCGCGCAACTGTAAGTTAAAGCGATGCAGTGCCGTATCGCAAAAAATGGCTGGTCATTAAGGGGGTAAATCCTTCCGGGGTTCAAGTGGTTAAAGATGTCTCTCCGATTTTTTTAATGTATTCTTTTCTCCAGGGGACAAAGTACCTGTAGAACCTTGTCCCATCTTTTTCTATATTCTCTCTAAGGTTAGTTGTGAGCCTGGACTGTGCGCCCCCTCCTCCCTCCACAGTCCTCCGACAACACAGCTAGCAGGAGATTGCTTTTCACTTTTCACCTCCTCCAAGCACTTGTCCGCTATCCTGGAACATTTTGGTTCACAATCTCCCCTCCCCCTGCATCCCCGTGAGATGCTTCTCTTGGACCAGTGCTTGGAGACAGAGAGAAGTGCCATCTGCCAATGTTGTCTCCTTGCTAGCTGCGTTGTTGGATGGCCATGAAGGGAGGGAGGAGGGGCACCCTATCTGACAGCAACACACGAGGAACCCAGACATTGCAACACACCAAGAGCCAAGACTTCACCTTACAAGGCAGCAGAAAGTGTGCTGTGGACCCCTTTGTCCTGGTCTGTATATTGTCCTGCCCATGTGCACCTTTTCTTTATGCTAATTCCAAACAGATGAGAGCAGCTGCCATTGTTGCTTTTTTTCGGAAGAGTTGCAGAACACCCCCCCGTTCGGCTCGCACCAGAACCCGCGAACGGACCTAAAGTCCGTGCGAGCTTTAGAACCCTATTAGTTTTAATGGATGCGAACGTTCGAAATTAAAAGTGCTAATTTTAAAGGCGAATATGCATGTTAATGTCATAAAAAGTGTTTGGGGACCTGGGTCCTGCCCCAGTGGACATGTATCAATGCAAAAATTTTTTTTAAAAACGGACGTTTTTTCAGGAGCAGTGATTTTAATAATGCTTAAATTGAAACAATAAAAGTGTAATATTCCTTTAAATTTCGTACCTGGGGGGTGTCTATAGTATGCATGTAAAGGGGCGCATGTTTCCCGTGTTTAGAACTGTCTCTGCAAAAAGTGTCATTTTTGCAAGTAAAAAAGCTATTTAAAATCACTCGCGGCTAATGTGTATTGACGGCTCCAGTAATACAGAGAACAGTCATTCATTGAAACTCATTCATAAAAAAAAGTCATTGATAAAAAAAAAAAAAAAAAAAAAAAAAAAAAAAAAAAGCGTGGGGGTCCCCCCCAAATTCAATAACCAGGCCCTTCAGGTCTGGGATGGATATTAAGGGGAACCCCAGCCAAAAAAAAAAAAAAAAAATGGCGTAGGGTCCCCCTCAAAATCCATACCAGACCCTTGAGGTCTGGGATGGATTTTAAGGGGAACCCTAGCCAAAAAAAAATGGCGTGGGGTCCCCCTCAAAATCCATACCAGACCCTTATCCGAGCACGCAACCTGGCAGGCCGCAGGAAAAGAGGGGGGGACGAGAGTGGCCCCCCCTCCCGCCTGAACCGTACCAGGCCACATGCCCTCAACATTGGGAGGATGCTTTGGGGGTCCCCCCCAAAGCACCTTGTCCCCATGTTGATGAGGACAAGGGCCACTTCCCCACAACCCTGGCCATTGGTTGTGGGGGTCTGCGGGCGGGGGGCTTATCGGAATCTGGAAGCCCCCTTTAACAAGGGGACCCCCAGATCCCGGCCCCCCCCCTGTGTGAAATGGTAAGGGGGTACAAAAGTACCCCTACCATTTCACCAAAAAAGTGTCAAAAATGGTAAAAATGACAGGAGACGGTCTTTGACAATTCCTTTATTAAAATCTTCTTTCTTCTTTCTTCATCCTTCGGTTTCTTCATCTTCTCCTTCCGTCATCTTCTTCCATCTTCTTCTTCCATCTTCTTCTTCCTCCGATCCGCTTCTTCTTGCGCTGGTCTTCTCGTCCGGCATCTTCTTCCGTCGGCGTCGGTGTCGGTGTCTCTGTCTCTTCTTGGGCCGCTCCGCGCAATGGGAGGCTCCCGCTGTGTGAGGCTCCGCTCCGTCTGACAGGTCTTTTATAACGGAGGGCACCTGGTGACCCCGCCCCCCTCTGACGTCATGGGGAAAGCCATCAGGGAATTCCCCATGACGTCCCCGTGCGTCAGAGGGGGCGGGGTCACCAGGTGCCCTCCATTATAAAAGACCTGTCAGACGGAGCGGAGCCTCACACAGCGGGAGCCTCCCATTGCGCGGAGCGGCCCAAGAAGAGACACGGACACCGACACCGACGGAAGAAGATGCCGGACGAGAAGGACGAGAAGACCAGCGCAAGAAGAAGCGGATCGGAGGAAGAAGAAGATGGAAGAAAATGACGGAAGGAGAAGATGAAGAAACCGAAGGATGAAGAAAGAAGAAAGAAGATTTTAATAAAGGAATTGTCAAAGACCGTCTCCTGTCATTTTTACCATTTTTGCCACTTTTTTGGTGAAATGGTAGGGGTACTTTTGTACCCCCTTACCATTTCACACAGGGGGGGGGGGGCGGGATCTGGGGGTCCCCTTTAACTGTTAAAGGGGGCTTCCAGATTCCGATAAGCCCCCCGCCCGCAGACCCCCACAACCAATGGCCAGGGTTGTGGGGAAGAGGCCCTTGTCCTCATCAACATGGGGACAAGGTGCTTTGGGGGGGACCCCAAAGCATCCTCCCAATGTTGAGGGCATGTGGCCTGGTACGGTTCAGGCGGGAGGGGGGGCGCTCTCGTCCCCCCCTCTTTTCCTGCGGCCTGCCAGGTTGCGTGCTCGGATAAGGGTCTGGTATGGATTTTGAGGGGGACCCCACGCCATTTTTTTTTGGCTAGGGTTCCCCTTAAAATCCATCCCAGACCTCAAGGGTCTGGTATGGATTTTGAGGGGGACCCTACGCCATTTTTTTTTTTTTTTTTTTTGGCTGGGGATACCCTTAATATCCATCCCAGACCTGAAGGGCCTGGTTATTGAATTTGGGGGGACCCCCACGCTTTTTTTTTTGTTTTTTATTAATGAATGACAGTTCTCTGTGTTACAGGAGCCATCAATTCATTAGCCGCGAGTGCTTTTAAATAGCTTTTTTCCTGCAAAAATTACACTTTTTGCAGGGAAAGTTCTAAGCACAGGAAACCTGCCCCCCTTCACAGGCCACCTATAGACACCCCCCAGATGTGATACTGCAATGCTGTTCTAACAGCACGCACACACATATCCCCAGAAATAGAGCATATCTTGTCAGCAGTCAGCAACACACTGACACGCTGACACTGTGACTGAAACACAATATGCGAGGCCGCCGCCGCGGCGGCCTCTTATACCGTGGGGCGTGTACTAAAGCCCCTGAGCTATAATTGGCTACAGGCATCCTGCCTGTAGCCAATTATGGCTCTCCTCGCTGCCGGCGCTGTGATTGGCCAAGCATGCGGGGTCACAGTGCATGCTTGGCCAATCATCAGCCAGCATTGCACTGCGACTAGCGCAATGCATTGCGGGCCGCTCGCATCACACGAATTTGATGCGAGCGGCCCAATTAGTTCTGGGCTCGCCGAGCGAGCGAACGCCTGGTGCTCGATTCGAACATGGGTTCGAATCGAACACCGGGGCCCATCCCTATTATTGCTCTGTGCACCAGTGGGGAGATCATGCACCCTGCATGTAGATTAGGGGGCCGGAGTCTGTGCATCCTGCATGTAGATTAGGGGGCCGGACGCATTAATAGTGGGGCAGCGCCCATGAGCCCTGCATTGTGGGCCGTCACTGGTCATGAGATAATTGGAAAAAAATGTGTCACCTGATTCAATTATCTCATGAGATATTCTTTAGTGAATTGA
>CM053038.1:59520959-59606018 GCA_028564925.1 Lithobates sylvaticus
ATCTCCTAAACTTTGCAAGTTTTAGGAGATATTAACAGTATCTACAGGTATTATAGCCTTACCTGTAGGTACAAGTGGTAGTACAGAGTTTACTACCACTGTATGAACCAATAATTGCCAGCCCTTTTTTTGTCTTACATTTCAGCTGTCAGTGGAGGAATCCCACTGACGGCTGAAAAAACTGAGCCTGAAAGTATCGGTTTCAGGTATTGGAGCATTTGCACGAATACATCTGCAACTATTTAGTATCGATGCAACACTACTTTTAAAATTTTATTTTGTAACATATGGACTTTCCTAAACAAAAACCACATACACTGTTTGAAAAAAAATTCCAGCATGCTCCTCAGTGGCGGCCGATAGTGTATGTGTATATATGTGTGTGTGTGTGTGTGTGTGTGTGTGTGTGTGTGTGTGTATATATATATATATATATTTATATATATATATATATATATATATATATATATATATATATATATATATTATACTGTATATTTGAAAAAATACATTTTTTGACTGACCGTTGGAAAGGGGGGTGCGGTGGCTATGCACTGTTTGCTGCCCCCCCCTTCCCAACGGTCGGTCACCCGCAACACTTACCCCGGGCAGTGCTTCCCTTGTGTCTCCCCCTCGGCATCACACTGGTGTCCTCACTGTGCATCTCCTCCCTCAGCCAATAGGGTTGCTTGTCCTTTCAGCCAATCGGGAAACGGGTCTTCCCAGTTGGCCGGGAGGCAGAATCAGTGTGACAATAACAACTATTCATTCGCTATTGTCACACAACTGGTTGGGCTTCCGGGCGCAGTGCTCTGCGCCTGAAGCCCATCCTTTTTTTTTTTTGAAGCCTATTAAGCCCCATACACACGCGCGGATTATCCGAGGACCAGGTCCGTCGGATCATGTCCGTCGTACTTTGTCCGATGTTGGTGTTGCGTACACACGGTCGGACAAAGTTGTCGGAAAATCCGATCATTCTGAACGTGGTGACGTTTGTTGCCTACGACGGTACTACGTAGAGGCTAATAGCCAATAGCTTTGGTCTTGTAATGTGATCTGAGCATGCGTAGCACTTTGTCCGTCGGAATTCGATACACACGATCGGATTTGGTGTGATCGGACTTTGTTGTCGAAAAATCTATCCAGCAGGAGATAGGACTTTGTCCATCGGACAATCCGACGTACACTGTCCGATGGTGCCTACACACGGTCGGATTTTCCGACAACATTGTCCGATAGGACAGAATCCATGGGAAAATCCTACCGTGTGTATGGGGCTTTAGAGCCTCAGGCTCTAATCATGTGCTATAAAAAAATCCCCCCTATTGGAATCCATGCGTCTGGCACCCTGCATGTAGATCAGGGGGTCATACGCATGGGGGGGAGGGGCGCCCCCTATGAACGGGCCGCAACTGCTACTTCTCTGATTTTCCTTGAAAACCAACACCAATTTTACCCCAGTCATGATTAGAAAATCAAATGAATGTTCTTAAAACAAAATAAAAAATCATTACACACACACAGCTGTCCTTTGACATAATTCATACACTGTGTCTTTTGGTTGTAGTAATTCTTTGATTTGTGTTCTCCATTGCAGCTCTTCGAGGAGGACATGTACAAGACCATTAAGTACATGTATAACCACAAGCTGTACAAAAAAGTAAGTGTCAGATGGTGTCATAGGAAGTGGACAGTTGTTATGCTATGCAATGGGGGAGCAGAGGCCCCCTCCCCCTCCCTCCCATGTCTCTGGATTTGATTGACAGCAGCAGGAGCCAATGGCTCCTACCCAATGAAGAAGGAGACAGCAGCTGCTCTCATGCACATTGCTGGGGGGGGTGGAGGTTGGTCTGGGGGGAGTCGCAGCACAGAAGGGATTTTCACCTTAATGCATAGAATACATTAAGGTGAAAAACCATGAGGCTTTAGAATCACTTTAAGCTTTGACAAAAAATAAAACCTGGAAGCTGATTGGTTACTATGCAGAGCTGCACCAGTGTTGAATTCCCTGGGTTTAGTAAATCTCCCCCCAATGTATTGGTGTGCTGAATAGTGGTGGCTGGTGTTTAACTTTTTGGGGCGTGGCAAACAACCCTCCCCCCCCCCAGATACGCACTCACTCCTCCAGGGTCGCGGCTTCCCCAGCCAACCCGGTGTTCTATAGATCCGCCTCCTGTCCTGATTGGCCAGGAGGAGAAGCTGGAAACCAATAGGGAATATTGATTTGCTAGTGTCACGTGGGTGTGTTTGGGGCGCAGTGCTCTGTGCCCAAAGCCCAATCTTTTTCAAGCCAATTGGAGCCTCTGGCTCTAATCATGTGCTTGGGAGGGGGGGGGGACTCATAGAAACCTATGAGTCCGGCACCCCGCAGGAAAACTAGGGGGGCGGTGTCCCTTATGGACCAGCCGCTCCTGGTGCTGAGTCTTCTGTAGCAGAACCTGTTGGAGTGACATGGAGATATTTCTCTTACAGATGGTAATGTACATCGATGCCTGTGAGTCCGGCTCCATGGTGAAATACCTACCTGACGACATCAATTGTAAGTGCGGCTGAGATTTGTCTCGTTTTTTTCCAGAAGAGCAAAATCAACCATATACATTACAAAGGGTATTACAGATTCCCACTTACAGAATAGTAAACTCATTTACAGAAAAGGATTGCCATGGCAGTCAGCAGTTCTGAAGCTGGCAAAGATTATGCCTTCTGATTGGAAACTCTGGCTTTGACTCAGGAAGAAGGCGTGTCCAGTGTTGCCAACTGTCAGTATTTTTACTGGCAGCTAGTACAAAATGGGCACTTTTTCTCCTGCCAGTAAATGCCAATGACAGGAAAAGGTTGCCAGTAAAATATGGCTAATGCTCGGCTCAGAACTGCAATCCAGACCTGACCGAGACCATCCGAGTACCTGCTACAGTGCCTTCGGAGGGGGGTGGGTCTGGTGTAGGCGGTGCCTGAGCATGTTGTGTGGTGTCATGGAGCAAGGAAACAAAGCAGGAGCCTCATGGGCGGGTCTGGAGGACGGGAGCAAGGCAAGGCGAGGGTGGTACTGTCAGTGCTGAGTGGACTGAATGGACCACCTGGTATGGAGAGAGACTGACCCTGTGACTCAGGAGGGGACGTGTCGTGTCCATGATCTGTGCTTTGTGTCCCTGTGAAACTCAACTTTGTGTGTGTCGGGACAAGGTTACCTAGAGCCCAGGGTGAACATGCCACACTGCCAACCCCCAAGATGTAAGAACATTACATGTGTCAGGAAAACCCCCCTCCCCCCAAAAAAACGAACAAAAAAAAAAGATTGGCTACTAATCTGCACAAATCCAACCCCCCCCCCCCCCCCAAGAAAAAAAGTTCTATTCCTAGCACAAATCCCCCCTCCCTCCTCTACCATATCACCACTTCTAGCACAACCCCCCCAAATCCAGTGTGAAAGCAGCCTTATAGCGCAAAGTCCCTTCTTCCTTCCCCTTTTCAACACAAATCCCCCCTGAATTACCATTCCTAGTAGACGCCCCCAAATGTCTCCTAGAACAATTTTTACCCCCTCCCCCTCAATTATGCTTCCTTCCATCCCCCCCCCCTCCCACCTCACATGATACCACAGTGCCCAGGTGCCAGGTACCCATTGCCCCAGCCCTGTATGTACCATACCTCCTAGGACCCCCTGAGAGCTGGGAGGGACCGCAGAGAAAAAACAAATATATAATAACACATGAACACATTTTTTATACATTTGTCTGATTGTTTTGTTGATTTTAATTTTGATGACATCTTTTAACAAGATGCAATCAAACCGATGTTTTTTTGATGTGAGGGTTTTTTGTATATATTTGGTTTCTCACTTGCTTGGCACGTTTATAGTGATTTGTAAAGCTTCATTTTTTTTTTTTATTTACTTTTAAAACAAACATGTTGTACTTGCTTGCTCTGTTCAAGGATTTTGTACAGTGCCCCCCCATCCTCCTTTTCTGGGGTCCCCCCCAGTGGCGCTCCTGGCTCGTCCTCTTCCTGAGTGCCCTTACGGAGAGCCGCTTACCCTCGTGGCACCTGTGCGGGCATGCTCCAGAGTCCTGCTGCTATGTCCATTGACACAGACAGCAGGACTCGGCCCCGCCCCCTCTGGTTCTCGTGTCATTGGATTTAATTGACAGCGGCGGAAGCCAATGGCTCTTGCTGCTATCAATCTATCCAATGAGGACCCGAGACAGCGGCTGGAGCTGGTGTGCTCGTCCCCATCGATGGAACGATTGGGTTCGGGTAAGAAAGGGGGGGGGGGTGCTGCAGCACAAAAGGTTTTTCACCTTAATGTGATGCAGCAGACCCCCCCCCCCCCCCCCCCCTTTTACTTACCTGAACCCAATCGTTCCAGCGACAGACAAGCACACCAGCTCCAGCCGTAGTCTCGGGGTCCTCATTGGATAGATTGATAGCAGCACAGCTATTGGCTTCCGCCGCTGTCATTCAAATCCAATGAGGCGGGAGCCGGGGGGCGGGGCCGAGTCCTGCTGTCTGTCAATGGACAAAGCAGCAGGATTCAGGAGCACGCCCGCATGGGTGCCCAGAGGGAAATCGGTTCTCCAACAAAGCACTTGAGAAGAGGAGCAGCCAGGAGCGCCACTGGGGGACCCCAAAAGAGGAGGATCAGGGCCACTCTGTGAAAAACCAACTGCACAGAGGAGGCAAGTATGGCATGTTTGTTTGTTTATTTTTGAAACTAACCTTTACATCCTTTAAGGTGAAAAACTCTGAGGGTTTACAACCCCTTTAAAGACCCTTCCCCGGTGGAGGAATAGCCTCCTATCTGGTTGGATCCTGGCCTTCCTTCATTAGGCCCCTTTCACACTGGGGCGGGAGCGGCGTCGGCGGTAAAGCAGCGCTATATTTAGCGCTGCTTTACCGTCGTTTTAGCCGCGGTATTCGGCCGCTAGCGGTGCGGTTTTAACCCCGCTAGCGGCCGACAAAGGGTTAAAACCTCCCGCAAAGTGCCGGCGCTTTGCGGCGGTATTGCCGCAGTATCCCCGCGCTGTCCCATTGATTTCAATGGGTAGGAGCGGTTTAGGAGTGGTGAATACACTTTTTTGACTGTCCTGCTAGCGCACCGCTCCAGTGTGGAAGCCCTCCGGCTTTCACACTGGAGTGAATGGGGCCGGATTTTTTCAGGCGCTGTATGGCGCTATTTTTTAGTGCTGTAGCGCCTGAAAAACGCCCCAGTGTGAAAGGGGCCTTAGGGGAATTTACATTGTATAGAATTTAATAATGCAATACATATACCGGTACTAAACTGTTAAAATGTATCCATTTATTAAAAAATGATTCAAATTAATTGCAAGCTTTGTCTAACAAGACTTCTGTTTTTGTGTATACAAACATGTAATGTATGAACATTTTTATTATTATATTGTGTAGTATGGATCATTATATATTCTATATTTACATCTTCACGTTCTATTTTGTAGTTTACGCCACCACTGCGGCCAACGCTACAGAGGATTCCTCGGTCTGTTATTTTGATAAAAAGCGAGACACATTTCTTGGTGATTGTTACAGCATCAACTGGATGGAGGACTCTGAAGCGGTGAGTTATTTTTCTGTACACGCATTAAAATTAGACCTGTGCGGTTCATTTTGTTCCAAATCGAAATTTGGACAAATTTTTCGTTATTCGGATGTATCTGAATTACAATAGTAATAAATTTAACCACAGAATGATTTACCCCCCCCCCTTAATGATCAGGCCATTTTTTGCGATACGGCACTGCGTGGCTTTAACTGACAATTGCGCTGTCGTGCAACGCTGTACCTAAATAAAATTGATGTTTTTTTTTTTTTTTTCCCCCACAAATAGAATTTTTCTTTTGGTGGTATTTGATCCCCTTTTTATTCTTTGCGCTATAAACAAAAAAAAAGATATAATTATATAATATATATCCAAAAAAAAGGTAAAACTAATTCTTCATCAGTTTAGGCTAGTATGTATTCTTCTACATATTCTTGCTAAAAAGAATTGCAATTGCAATTGGTTTGTGCAAAAGTTGTGGGGGATAGTTTTTTAGCCTTTTTATTTATTTATTTTATATATATATATATATATATATATATATATATATATATATATACACACACACATTATATTAATTATGCACGTTTTTCTTTTTTTTCTTTTTGGCGGTGGACAGTTTGGACACTTTTTTGACACCCTTTTTTTTTTTTTTTTTGCCACAAAGCCATTTATACAGTGATCAGTGCAACTGATGGGGGAGGGGACTAATGAGGAGTAGAGAGAGATCGCTGTTCCTGATCACTAGGCACAGACAATCTCTCTACTCTGTCAGAACAGGGATCTGCTTTGTTTACATTGACCTCTGTGAAACAATCGCGGGTGGCTGGCGGACATCGCGGCCGCCGGTCACGCGCATCGGCTCTAGCGCCATGCACACGACCACTGTATCTATTACACAAAGCGATGTACCGGTACGGCGATTCACGCAATAGAGCTGCCCTGCCACAGCTGGTCGACAAGTGGTTAACCACTTTCGGACCGCCTACCGCATATATACTGTGGCAGGGACGGCCCGGCCACCTGCGATCGTTCACAGGAGAGGCAGACCGCCGTTCTGCCAGAAAGGAAAATGGAGATCTTGTGTTTCTGCTAAGCAGGAACATGGATCTGTTTTCCTTCAGTCACAGCAACTCCCCCATGGTTAGCAATCGCACCCTAGGAGCACACCTAACCCTTTGATCCCCCCTGATGTTAACCCTTTCCCTGCCAGTGTCATTTATACAGTGTTTATTATTTTTTTTGCACTGATCACTGTATTAGTGTCACTGGTCCCCAAAAGGTGTCACTTAGTGTCAGAATGTCCGCTGCAATGTCGCAGTCCCGCTAAAAATCGCTGATCGCTGCCATTACTAGTAAAACCAATAAAAAAGGAAAGTCCATAAATCGATCCCATAGTTTGTACATACAATACCTTTTGCACAACCCAATCTATATACGCTTATTGGAATTTTCTTTTTACCAAAAATATGTATCAGAATACATATTGACCTAAATTAATGAAGAAATTAGATTTTTTTTAATTTGTATTTAATGCATTTCATAGCAAAAAGTTTAAATGTTCTAAATTGTCGCACTTTTTTTTGTTTATAGCGTATAAAAAAAAATCGCAGAGGTGATCAAATACCACCAAAAAGCTCCTATTTGTGGGGAAAAAAAGGACATCATTTTTATTTTGGTACAGCATTGCACAACCGTGCAATTGTCAGTTAAAGTAATGCAGTGCCGTATCGCAAAAAAATGGCCTGGTCATAAAACCTTCCAGGGTTTACCAAATCTGAAATTCGATTTGAAAACTAAATCGAATTTGAAAAAATTAGAAAATAAATTTCTAAAAAAGAATACAATAAAATAATAAAGCAATAGAATAAAAATGAGAGAAAAGAATCTAATAGAATATGACCATCTTCCTTAATAGACTAGAATCCAAATCAATGGAATCCAAAATAATAGAAAAAAAATCACACACACACACACACACTGTTTTCTTTTTTTCCGAATTGGCAGTCAGTATAAATAACCTTATACAACAACTGCATTTAAATCGCAAAACATTTAAATGCGTCCTTGAATTCTGATTTAATCATTCTTCTTTTCTTTTTTTTTTTTTTTTTTCTAATTCGGTTGAAGTCCTGAATAAAGTAATAACATCCTGCACATGTCTCCTTTTAAAATGCCTCGATTTACACCACCAGCTCACCAAGTATCTGGAATAAAAACTGTATGAGCTATCCAACAGCAGCCAATCAGCTCTATTGGCTGCCGTTGGATAGCTCATACAGAATCAGCCTATTCACTCTGTGCCCCCCTCCTGCGCATACCACCCATCCCAATTCACTCCATGCCCATCTCCTGCACATACCACCCATCCCTATTCACTCCGTGCCCCCCTCCTGCACATACCACCCACCCCTATTCACCCCGTGCCCATCTACTGCGCATACCACCCACCCCTATTCACCCCGTGCCCATCTCCTGCTCATATCACCCATCCCTATTCACCCTGTGCCCCCCTCCTGCACATACCACCCACCACCCCTATTCACCTTGAGGCAGAGCATCTCACTACTGCTGCTGCTTGTATGGGTTGGATGTATACTGCGCCAATCCTTGCTGACCTTCCTCTCCTGTTCATCCCATGTGATTGGCACAGTACACATCCCACCCACACAAAGTGGCAGCAGTAATAAGATGCTCGGGTTCTTCCTTAATCCCTGCAAAGGGTGTGAGTGGGGCCTCATGTCTAAATTTTGCCTAATGCCTTACAAAGCCTAGAGCCGCCTCTGCTTATGATGGAGTGTTTTCTGTTCAATGACTACATATAAGATATAATGTTTGTATTCTAGGAGGATCTGTCACAGGAGACATTATACAAACAGTATTTATTGGTCAAGCAACGTACCAATGGCAGTCATGTGATGCAGTACGGGAACCGGGTGAGTGATGGAGACGTTCATTGTTGGGTGGAGCTCTATAGACGTGTACACTGTCAGTACATTGTAGTACTCTACAGAAATCTCTTCTGGGATTTATCTTTACTGAATGTTTTACCAACAATGTTACTTTGTATACTTTGTACAAGGTGGCAGCAAATGCCGTCCATTTACATGTGCAGGTTCTGCTTCCTCCTTAGTAATGCAGCACAGTGGTTGTGTGTTACAATGCAAATGTTTCATTTTGCGTGTCGTAAAAAAGTCAGATGGAGCATACACACGGTTGGAATTTCTGACCAAAAGGTCCGACTTTGAAAATGCTCCCTGCACTACTGTGATCCAACTTTGATCCTACATCAGCCCATTAAATATCACTGAAGTCGGATCAAAGTTGGATCGCCACCTTAATTGATCCGATTTTGCCATGCGACTTGTGCTCTGATGTTCTTGGAGGGGAACCCCCACACCAAAAAAAAGGTGTGGGGTCCCACAAAATCCATACCAGACCCTTATCCGAGCACGCAGCCCGGCAGGTCAGGAAAGGGGGTGGGGACAAGTGAGCACCGCCCTCCTGAAGCGTACCAGGCCGCATTCCCTCAACATGTTGGGGTGGGGGGTGCAAGGCACCTTGTCCCCATGTTGATGAGGACAAGGGCCTCTTCCCGACAACCCTGGCCATTGGTTGTCGGTCTGCGGGTGGGGGGATTATTGGAATCTGGAAGCCCCCTCTAACACCCTCTTACCCTATGTGAATGAGTTTGGGGTACATTGTACCCCTACCCATTCACCAAAGAAAAAAAAAAAAAAGTGTTAAAAATAAAACACAGTACACAGGTTTTTAAAGTAATTTATTAAGGCAGCTCCGGCGTCGCTTCCGATTTCTTCTCCCTCTCCGGGTCTTCTCAGCTGATGTCTTCTCGCCCTCTCTGGTTCTTCTCCTCTCTCCGCTGTCTTCCCCCTCTGTTCTTCTTCCGATATTGACTCGACGCTCTCTCCCGCTCTAATGCTGGGTGCGCAGTGTGCCACTACTTATATTGGCATGGGGTGGGGCCTATGTATGACATCAGACGGTGACCCCGCCCCATGCCAATATAAGTAGTGGCGCACCCAGCATTAGAGCGGGAGAGAGCGCCGAGTCAATATCGGAAGAAGAACAGAGGGAGAAGACAGTGGACAGAGTGAGAAGAACCAGAGAGGGCTGGAAGACATCAGCAGAGAGGGGAGAAGAAATCAGAAGTGACGACGGAGCTGCATTAATAAATTACTTACTCTGGGGGCCCCCTTGTTAAAGATGGCTTACAGATTCCGATAAGCCCCCAGACCCTGACAGCCAACCCCCAGGGTTGTCGGGAAGAGGCCCTTGTCCTCATCAACATGGGGACAAGGTCCTTTGGGGTGGGGGGCACAAGGACCCCTCTGCCCCAAAGCACCCACCCCCCATGCTGAGGGCATGTGGGCTGGTACAGTTCAGGAGCAGGGCACTTGCTCATCCTCACCCCCTTTCCTGATCTGCCAGGCTGCGTGCTTGGATAAGGGTCTGGTATGGATTTTGTGCTCTTGGAAGAGAAACCCATGCCCTTTTTTTTTAAATTTAGCGTGGAGTTCCCCCCTAAAGATTCATGGCAGACTGAAGTCGGACTGACGTTGGACTTCAAGTCGCAGGGCAAAGTCAGATCCACAGTCGTACAACTGTCGTGTCATACCAGTGTGAACCCGCCCTCAAACATGGCAGCTGATTGGTTTCTTTGCAGAGATGCACCAAATTGTGCACACTCAAGCTTTAGTAAATAACCCCCATAGTCTGTGGACAGGCTCCCAGGAGTCAAGGCGGCAGCATTGCTGGGAAAGAAATCAATGTATGTGTGTGGAGAGAGGTGGGGGGGTGGGTTGAGTTCTGTAGTCCAGCAGGAAGGGCCGACAACACTGCTTGGGGACTCAGAGGCACTTGATGTTTTAAAGGGGAATATGTTCCTGTATGGCAGAGATATATTTTGTGTTTGTGTGTGTGTGTGTGTGTGTGTGTGTGTGTTTTTTTTTTTTTTTTTATGCTTTAAGTGGTCGGTCCTATCAGAATTGAATAACACTTATAGGGGGAGGTTAAGCCTATAAACACAATGAGGCTTTGATATTGATATTCTGTATCTTGTTGCTTTTTCCTTCTCAGACTATTTCTAAGATGATGGTGAGCCAGTTCCAGGGTAGTGGTAAAAAAGTCACCCCTCGGATGACCCTGGAGCCGATATACAACCTGGACCAGACCCCCAGCCCAGAGGTGCCCATGGCCATCCTCAAGCGGAAGTTACTGGCTACCAATGATGCTGCCGAGGCCCTGGATATACAGAGCAAGATAAAGGCCCTACAGGAGGTGAGAGGAGCTAGCCGCTGGTACAAAAATAAATAACATTTTAATTACAATTTTATAGATAAACCACAGATATATAAGAAACCAAAAAAATGTATCCTGCTGTGTATTAACTGAAAAAAACGTCTAAAATCAGCAGTTTATGATAGCAAATGACTTTGAACCTCCAAACATTATCTATTTTCTGAAATCCGAGACCCTAAGGAATAAAACGGTGACCGTTGCAATTTTATGTTGCAGGATATTTGTGCACCCATTTATCAAACGCGTATTTTCAGGAACAAATATGTTAAAATAACATTTAGTACACACACTAAAATGTTAATTTTTTTTTGTAAAATATTAAATTGTCTTGTTACGAGTAATTAGACACCCAACATGTCAAGATTTAAAAATTTTAATAGGTAACGTTTTAAAAGCCTTTATAGGTTATCAGTAGGGATGCACCAATGACATTTTTTGTACAAGTACAATGTTTCTTTATATCTTTCAGCTGAGCAATATTGTTGATAAACATTGCCTGGCTGCTTTTTTTTTTTTTTTTTTTGGCAGCTCCAATTGCCGGGACTTTGTTTACACTTCAGCTGTCAACAGAGGAACCCCACTAACAGCTGAATGATGCAAAGGTTGTTAAGGACCCGCTCCTTAACAATCCGTAAATGGCAGGCTTTTTTTTCCATTTTCAGCTGTCAGTGGGGGAATATCGCTGTCAGCTGAAAGTATTGGTTTCAGGTCT
The DNA here is from genome assembly GCA_028564925.1 of Lithobates sylvaticus. Classification (NCBI taxonomy): domain Eukaryota; kingdom Metazoa; phylum Chordata; class Amphibia; order Anura; family Ranidae; genus Lithobates; species Lithobates sylvaticus. The sequence goes on from CM053038.1 coordinate 59,532,545, forward strand.
GAGAGCATTTGCACGTGTATGATGCTCCTATAAATGCTTATGATCGGCATTGATACCGGTATCGGTACAATCCTTGTTATCAGTGTAGTTATTTGTGAATGATGACCATAGAACTATTGCTCTCACTCTGGTGTTCGCAGCAATGTCACGTGCCGGACCTATGTGTGTGTTTGTATTCGCAGGGGGGACGGCAGTGCTTAACATTTTAATAAAAAAAATAAAATAATTCATACAACTTTATTGCTATCACTACCCAGTCCCCTATGTGATGGCATTGATGGGAGACAGGAACTCTTTATGGAGACATCAGGGGTGTATTTGACCCCGATTGTCTCCCCTGCCCTCTGATGCAGCTAGTCAAACACAGATTGTGCTACTGTAAAAGTGATTGGTGGGCTGTAAAAAATTATACCAAGCTCAAGGTGCATCTATGAACTTGTTTTAACCACTTCAAGACTGAAAAGTTTTAAAACCTCTTACGGACAGGAAGTGGGTAAATACAGTTAGTATAAATACCTAAATCTGTCTTCATATTGGCTTCATGCATTCCTCTTCTTGTGTCAGGCAGGTTGAATGGCATTGATCAGTGCTGTCAGTCTAACACTGGACACTTGCTAGGGCAGAATGGTGATGTCATCAATACAATGGTGCCCCATCGTTGTCCAAGAAGATTGGTCTGTCCAAGCTGTGTTGCTTAACTACAGTAGACAAGCGTGTGGTCACTGACCGGGGTACTTCTAAGCTCCTCTGATTTTCCACATTTGGTCCTTTTTATATAAATCACCATATCGTATAGCCAGCTTTTATATCCATCCCTCATCTTCCCTCCAGGCCAAAGCCTTGATCGAAGAATCGGTGAAGAAGATTGTTTCTTTGGTGACGGAATCTGATGAGATGACAGATGAGATTCTCACCAACCGGCTGGATATTAACGATCGCTCCTGTTACCGTGCAGCTGTCGAGCATTTCATGAAGCAGTGCTTTAACTGGCACAACCCTCTGGTAAGTCCCGGTCATTATCACAGCCTCAATCTGCTGCTTCTCTTGGGGGTGTCACAGGGGTCTCAATTCACTAAAGAATATCTCATGAGATAATTGAATCAGGTGACACATTTTTTTCCAATTAACTTATGACCAGTGACGGCCCACAATGCAGGGCTCACGGACGCTGCCCCACTATTAATGCGTCCGGCCCCCTAATCTACATGCAGGATGCACAGACTCCGGCCCCCTAATCTACATGCAGGATGCACAGACTCCGGCCCCCTAATCTACATGCAGGATGCACAGACTCCGGCCTCCTAATCTACATGCAGGGTGCATGAGTGCCCCCCCCCCTCTATCCATGCATCCAGCCCCCTAATCTACATGGAGGGCGCACGGGCGCTGCCCCCCATCCATGGGTCCGGCCCCCTAGTCTACATGCAGGGTGCACGGGCACTGCCCCCGCCCATGCATGCGTCCGGCCCCCTAGTCTACATGCAGGGCCCACATGTAGGTTGTTTTTGATACGCCACGTGTGTCCCGTTAAAAGCAGCTTCCCTTTGACTGGTATTCTTATCTTGTTTCCTTTTTGTATTAAAGTGATTTGTAAAGTCTTGCCTCCTCCTGTGCATTTGGATTTGCACAGAGCAGCCTAGATCCTCCTCTTCTCGGGGTCCCTCTTTGCTGCTCCTGGCCTCTCCCTTTTTGCCTTTACTGCTCCTTTATTACATATGCTGCAGGGAGCACACTGACTTAGTGACTTGGCATATTTATATGGTTTAAACCATTTTACCATTTGCCGGTCACTGCCAGGTGTTTTTTTTCACCTTAATGCATAGGATGCATTAACGTGAAAAAACACAAGGGTTTACAACCCCTTTAAGTGGTTGATTTTCCCCGTACAGGAATCCCAACCTTTGGTCTGAGACCTCATTTTGTGTCAGAAGTATAGGTGTGTGCAGCCTGCTTCATTAGGGTGTGCACACCAAAGCTCCAACACACACACACACGTATGTGTATATACTGTACATACAGTCTTCTTCCTTGCAGCACTCCTTCCTTGCCCCACCAGCACATGATTTTCCTGCCTGCAGATTAGAATGAGAAAGAAAGGCTCCCACACTCCTTTAAGCAGAATTGCTCAGTGGTAGATCTTTCCCATCTCCCCACTGGTGCACAGAGCAATAATGCTAATGTGAATGGGGTGATTAGAGTGTGCTCAGGCACATCCGGCGCACCCTGTGCGCACACCTATGATCAGAAGTATAGACCTCTGATATCCAGGATATTACTTTCATTGTGCAACAGATTAATCCTAAAAGTTTCTGTGTTAGCAGTGATATGAGACCTGACTGTGTATTTGTCATTGCAGTATGAATATTCCATGAGACAGCTGTACACTCTGGTGAACCTCTGTGAATCCGGATTTCCACTAGAGAGGTAACCATCTCTGCCTTTCCTTGTAATAATGTTAATTGCCGTCTATATATCTGCTCCGTATCCTTCACCCTGCGACTGTTCTGGAAAAAGCAACAATGGCAGGGGCTCTGATCTGTTTGGAATTAGCATAAAGGTGCACATGGGCAGGACAATATACAGACCAGGACAAAGGGGTCCCCAGCACACTTTCTGCTGCCTTGTAAGCAGTGTTGGTCATCTTACTTTAAAAAAGTAATTAGTTAAGTTACAATTACTTCTCCCAAAAAGTAATTGCGTTAGTAACTCAGTTACTACATTGGAAAAGTAATTAGTTACGCAGCAAAGTAACTGACTTTTTTTTTTAACTCTGCAAGGGGCGTCTATTGTGTAACTAAGGGGCGGGTCTAGTATTACTGTAACCAAGGGGCGCATTTATTATTGTTATATATCGTGTAACCAAGGGGCTGCTCTATTATTATTCTAACCAAGGGGCAGATCTGTTATAGCGCGTAAGCAAGGGGCGGGTCTATTATTATTACTATATTGTGTAAGGGGCGGATGGCTACAGAAGAGGGCGAATGTTAAATGAATGGGCAGAGCTCGATATATAACAAAAATAATAAATGCACCCCTTGGTTACAGTAATACTAGACCCGCCCTTAGTTACACGATAGACGCCCCTTGCAGAGTAGCACGAGCATCAGGAGTGTGTGGCATCGCCTCGTACAATTACATGTTAACTGCGCCTGCGCGGTGTAGAGTTCACTCAGAGCTGTTTAGGTTTGGCAATTTTCGGAAGCTCCGCAGTCCTTCGTACTGCGCTGCGCCTGCGCAGTACAGGGGGTCCTTATCCAGGGGGGGGGGGGAACTTTTTCAGCAGGACACCGGAATTACACTACTGCCATCTAGTGGCGTTAGATGTAATTGGGGTAACTAAGCCAAAGTAATGGGAACTGAGTTACCATGAGGGGAAAAGTAATCAGTTAGATTACTCGTTACCCTCTAAAGTAACTGCGTTAAGTAACTCAGTTTATTTTAACTCAGTTACTTACATCACTGCTTGTAAGGTAAAGTCTTGGCTCTTGGTGTGTTGCAATGTCTGGGTTCCTCATGTGTTTTTGTCAGATAGGGTGCCCCTCCTTCCTCCCTTCATGGCCATCCAACAACGCAGCTAGCAAGGAGACAACATTGGCAGGTGGCACTTCTCTCTGTCTCCAAGCACTGGTCCAAGAGAAGCATCTCACGGGAATGCAGGGGGAGGGGAGATTGTGAACCAAAATGTTCCAGGATAGCGGACAAGTGCTTGGAGGAGGTGAAAAGTGAAAAGCAATCTCCTGCTAGCTCTGTTGTCGGAGGACTGTGGAGGGAGGAGGGGGCGCACAGTCCAGGCTCACAACTAACCTTAGAGAGCATATAGAAAAAGATGGGACAAGGTTCTACAGGTACTTTGTCCCCTGGAGAAAAGAATACATTAAAAAAATCGGAGAGACATCTTTAACCACTTGAACCCCGGAAGGATTTACCCCCCTTAATGACCAGGCCATTTTTTGCGATACGGCACTGCATCGCTTTAACTTACAGTTGCGCGGTCGTGCGACGCTGTACCCAAAAAAAATTTCTGTTTTTTTTTCTCACTCTCTCTTTTGGTGGTATTTGATCACCTCTGCGGTTATTTTTGCACTATACACAAATAAAGCTACAATTTTGAAAATAAACAATATTTATTACTTTCTGCTATAAAACATTTCCAAAATTTCCTGCAAGGCTTTACAGGCTCCTACTACAAAAATAATAATAAATGCACGTTTTTTTTTACCTACAAAAAGATTTATTATTTTTTTGTAGAAAGGTGAACCTATCCTTTTAAGTGCACCACGGGGAGCAAGATGTCAGCTCTCAAGTAAAGCTCTTTAGGATTGGGGATTGCACTAGACTGACTCACTCAGTTAACCGCTTCCCGACCGGCCACTGCATATATACGTCAGCAGAATGGCACGGGCAGGCAGAATCACGTACCTGTACGTGATCGTGCATGTGCCTGCCCGTGGGTCGCGCGCTCGCGACCCGGTCGGGAGCTCCGTGACCCCGGCCGCGGGACCAGCGGACCCGATCGCCGCTGGTATCCCGCGATCGGGTTACGGAGCGGAAGAACGGGGAGAGGTCTATGTAAACAAACCTCTCCCCGCGCTTCCTACACTGACTGTCAGTGATCGGCGGTTCCCTGTCATCGGGAACGCCGATCAATGACGTCAGACGTACAGCCACGCCCCCCTACAGTAAACACAACACATCACGTCACACTGACTCCTCCCCGCCGCCTTGTGGTTAACCCCCTAACTACAACTGTCATTTACATAGGAATCAGTGCTATTTAAATAGCACTGATTTCTGTATAAATGACAAATGTCCCAAAAATGTGTCAAAAATGTCCGATGTGTCCGCCAAAATGTCGCAGTCACAATAAAAATCGCTGATCGCCGCCATTACTAATAAAAAAAAAAATATTAATAAAAATGCTATAAAACTATCCCCTATTTTGTAAACGCTATAACTTTTGCGCAAACTAATCAATAATCGCTAATTGCGATTTTTTTTACCAAAAATATGTAGAAGAATACGTATCGGCCTAAACTGAGGAAAAAAAATGTTTTTTTATATATTTTTTGGGGATATTTATTATAGCAAAAAGTAAAAAATGTTGCATTTTTTTCAAAATTGTCGCTCTATTTTTGTTTATAGCGCAAAAAATAAAACCGCAGGGGTGATCAAATACCACCAAAAGAAAGCTCTATTTGTGGGAAAAAAAGGACGCCAATTTTGTTTTGGAGCCACGTCGCATGACCGCGCAATTGTTAGTTAAAGCGACGCAGTGCCGAATTGCAAAAAGGGGCCTGGTCCTTTGGCTGCCAATTGGTCCGGGGCTGAAGTGGTTAAGGGAATAAGGCCCCTTTCACACTGGGGCGGTGCGGGCGTCGGCGGTAAAGCGGCTTTATATTTAGCGCCGCTTTACCGTCGTTTTAGCGGGTGGTTTTAACTCCCGCTAGCGGCCGAAAAAGGGTTAAAACCGCCGGCAAAGCACCGCTGCAGCGACGCTTTGTCGGCGGGTTTGCAGCGCTGCCCCATTGTCTTCAATGGGAAGGGGCACTTTAGGAGCAGTAAATACACCGCTCCTACAGCGCTCAAAAGATGCGGCTTGGAGGACTTTTTTGACCGTCCTGCAATCGCACCGCTCCAGTGTTTAAGCCCTCGGGCTTTCACATTGGAGACATAACAGCTGTTTTAGGGTGCTTTGCAGGCGCTATTTTTAGCGCTGTAGAGCCTGCAAAGCGCCTCAGTGTGAAAGGTGCCTAAATGTGGAATCCAAGATTGGTTCCTACACCTGCGCAATTAGTGACATAAACCAAAAAAAGTATGGCCTCGATGGCTTGTGCAAGTAAGTGGGAGCGCAGTTACCATTATTATTGCACTCAGTTGAGCGTCTGTGAGTGGGTGATGGTGGGGGCAGGTTGGAAGAGTTCTCCCTTAACAAAGGCAGGTGGTGAGCCCTTTTTGGGGGCTTGGGCTGCTACCTCTGGGTCGTCTCCACATATACTTGTAAGGGCAGATAAAAAAGGAGCACCTGATATCCAATGAGATGCAAACTGAGAGGTGAATTTGTAATTGTTTTATTGAAAGTAGCGACAAGTGATCAAGCCAATGTGTTTCAGGGGAACATGTGGACATGTGAGGCGCGGGTCACTGGTGTTCATTCATTGGGGATGACCGCTGGCCGCTCAGATTTGGCTATAAGGTCGGCTTTCAGATATTGATTGTGTACGACCACGGGCTGCTGAGCGAGACCGGCCGGCTCGCTTTACTCTGCCGCTTTTTTATATCTTCAACACTGTAAGTGTTTACTTGTCTTTTATATAAATACATTTATGTGAGCGCTTCATTTCTCCCTCCGGTATCGATATATGCTTTGTTTCTGCTGATCCCGATCCTGAGTTGTCCGTGAGCTGGTTTACTTCCTAGTAACCAGCATACATTGCAAGATAAAGATTTTCCAGGATCCGTGATCCCTGGCTGGGGTTAAGGCCATCTGCGCACAGGGGTCCCCTGTAACAAGGGACCACCTAGCTCTGGTAAGCAGGCAGCGTGTACTTCTGGTGGTGGCACACTCACTTCACAAGCATGCTGTGTAATCATTGATCACGTCCATCACACGGAGGATTTTTTGAGTTTTTGTTGTAATCATCTTCGGAACACTTTTTCATTTAGGACTTTATTAGCTATGGACTTTCAATATACATAGACTGGTTCAGTGCACTTTTTTGTTTTTTTATATGCAATTTTTTGTCACTTATATTAAGTGTTTCCTGGATATAACATTTTTTATGTTTTGTTTTTATGCTATGGGTAGAGGTGATATTTGTGTATGCTTTGTCTATGGTAGCCATTGGTATTTATACCTACATTAAGACATTGTGTATATACATTACACACATTCACTTATATGTCCACATTGAGTGATTATCACGATATCACCATCACGTTTTTAGTTTAGTTTAATATAGCGCAGCTCCCTGTCTAATTCTTTATTGTTTAATGTGGTATAACATTTTGAGCAGCCGCTTTACTTTTCACGATTAGCGCAATTTCCTATATTTTCACAATATATATATATATATATATATATATATATATATATATATATATATATATATCACACACGCGCGCGCGCGCGCGCGCGCGCGCGCACACACACACACCACTCAGCATAAATAAGTACACCCCTTTTGAAAAGTAAGATTTGAATCAATATCTGAATAGACACCAAAAACTATTTCCAACATTTTGACACAACTGCATTTTATAGAACATTTGTTTAGCTCATGACATGAAAGTAAGGTTTACTCAAATTAGTTGATGCAAAAATGAATCCACCCCACAACAAAAACTACTCCATCTAGTATTTTGTATGACCTCCATGATTTGTAAGGACAGCACCAAGTCTTCTAGGCATGGAATGAACAAGTTGTTGACATATTGCAAGAGGCTGGATGGAGAGTGGTGCTCGTCTCTTCAGATTTCCCCATAGGTGTTCCCAGATTTGGTTCAGATCAGGAGACATACTTGGCCACCAAATCACTTTCACCCTAATTCAGAAATGTAACGCTGGCCTTTGATGTGTGTTTTGGATGATTGTCATGTTGGAAAAGTGCATGACGACCGAGGGAACGGCGTGATGGTAGCATCTTCTCTTTCAATATAGAGCAGTACATCTCTGAATTTATGATCCCATCATTGAAATGACGCTTCCCGACACCAGCAGCACTCATGCAGCCCCACAGAAGGACACTGCCACCACCCCGTGTCACTGTAGGCACCATGCATTTTTCTTTGTACTCCTCAACTTTGCGGCACCATACAGTTTTGAAGCCATCAGTTCCAAAAATCATTTATTTTGGTCTGATCACTTCAGAGTACAGAGTCCCAGTAGTCTTCTTTTTCAGCATGGGCCCTGGCAAAATCTAGGCAGGCGTTTTTGTTCATGGGCTTTAGGAGACGATTCCTTTGTGGATGACACCCATACATGCCATTCCTCTGCCGTGTACGCCGTATTGTGTTACGGGAAACAATCACCCCAGTTTGGCTTTCTACTTCTTTAGCTAACTGCAGTGAACTTGCATGGCGATTTTTTTTTTTTTTTTTCCCAACCCTTCTCATTATAAGACACTCCTGCTGAGGTGATCACTTCCGTGGACAGCCTGGACCTCTCTGTCAGATGGTTGCAGTTCCATCTTTGTTACATTTTTGTATCACTTTTGCTCCAGAATTCTGACTGATAAGTAAAGCTTTGTTGATCTTCTTGTAGCCTTCACCTTTCTTGTGTAAAGAAAATAATTTTCTTTCTCAGGCCTTGTGACATTTCTCTTCCATGTGGTGCCATTGCTGACAGCATGAAATGGGCGGGGTTTTCTTTGATAAGCAACGCCCTTCTTATAATCACCTGTCTGCTGGACACCAGTTTAATGATTGGACTCACCTGTCGATGAATTCTTGTTAATTAGGATTCTGTTGTCTAAAATTTAGCTTTGCTCTTTCACTGGGGTGTATTCTTTTTTGCAACATGGTCTTTGAATGAATTTGTTAGGGGTAAAGCTTTTTTGTGTGTGCAAATTAACAAATCTTGGTTGTAATCAAGGGGCCACATTTGTGGGAGTATTTTGTAGTCTAGTGTCCAATAGAAAATTATTCTGAAAGGAAAGAAGATTTTCTGCCAAATCTGTTGGTGTACTTATTTATGCTGAGCACTGTAAATCGTGTGTGTGTGTGTATGTGTGTGTGTGTGTGTGTGTGTGTGTGTGTGTGTGTATGTGTATATATATATATATATATATATATATATATATATATATATATATATATATATATATATGTGTATATGTATATGTGTGTATAATATATTAGTATGTAAAGGATGTTAAAACCAGCACAAGCAAAAGAAAACGAAACACTAAAATGGGTATAAAAGGAGCTTTATTTTTCTCTGATAGCCCTGCAGAAGGGGGAGTCTCTGTTCCCCCAAAACGCGTTTGGCTTGATCATGATCACTTGTCACTAATTTCTCTAAAATGATTACAAATTCACCTTTTCAGTTTGCATCTCCTTGGATATCGGGCGCTCCTTTGTACCTACCCTTACAAGCTCTCGGGTAAATTGACTTCCAGTTCAGTGAATGCGTCTTTAGGTTGCACTGTTGATGCTCTCATTGGGTAGAATAGGGCTACATGACGCCGCGGTACTTTGCAATTTCTACATATATTTGCTGAGAGGTCTGTTTTTAAAATGGCAACAAATATGACCGGTCTTTGCTCATTGGAACATTTGTTGTGCTGTGTATATAACGGCCCTTTTTACCAGTTGTGGGTTCAGATTGGTGAGCAGCTTTTTTTTTTTTTTCCTGCCTTGTCCTGTTATGTAATATTTAGTATTTTGGAGACACACTGACACTATTTTTGTGTTTTTACAGCATCACCCGTGCTATGGATAACGTCTGCCAAGGTCGTCACTGACACAACTGGCAACATCGAGTCTTCCAGCAGAGGACAGTAGAGGGGCACTGGTGATGATTAATCCTCTCTACCCCGAGCAGAAGCTTCTACCTCAATCCTGAACTACTCTATGACCGTTTTTTGCCTTCAGCGTCACAACTCTTCAGTACAAACCTCAACCTTCATTTACAAAGCCAAGTCCATCTAAGACTGTGTTGGCTGTTGGTCCTACAAAGCTTGAACAAGGACCTGGCCTGTACATCCAAAATGAGGAGCGTGTGTGTGACCTCCACACCCCTTTGAATGCCTGGGGGGGTCAGGGATCACCCCCTAGGAAGTCAAGGCCTGCCGCCGCCTAGAGACCACAAGACTTGAAGAGTGATGACAATGATTGTGATGCTTGACAAAAACACCAGTGACCATGTTGCGAAAAAGGGTGGAAATTGACTCGCACTACCCCTGGCCAGTTTCAATGTCCGACTTGAGTTTGCTCACATTTTTGATTTTGGGAAAATTACCATAAACTGAAAGTGTAGCTTCATGCATTAAGGTAAATAAGCCTTCTGTGTGCTGCTCTACCCCCCCCCCCCCCGCCCCCAATAATACTCACCTAAACCCCCTCTTGATCCAGCGATGTGCACAGATCTTCATCTGTCTTGGGGCTCCCTCTTCTCATTGGCAGAGGCAGCAGCGGGAGCCATTGGCTCCCTCTGTTGTCAATAACAGCCAGTGAGCCAATAAGGAGAGCTCAGCCACCGCTCTATATGTGTCTTATGGAGGCATAGGGGAGGGGACTTGGGAGCGAACATGCACCAGTGCCCCCATAGCTAGCAGCTTGCTATTGGGGGCACTGGGAAAGTAGGGAGGAGCCAGGAGTGCCAGTGAGGGACCCAAGAAGAAGAGGATTTGGGCTGCTCTGTGCAAAACCATTACACCAAGCAGGTAAGTATAACATGTTTGTTATTTTATATATAAAAAAAGCTGAACCTGTAATACCACTTTAAGTCCCTCTTGGGGTAAAATGCGTTGGAGTCCTTCCCAGAGGGGTATGTGCTGAGCAGTGTTGCCAACCTATCAGATTGAAATTTACTGACACGACACCCAAAATTTACTGGCACAGCCAAGTTTTTACTGGCATTTCCAAAAGTTAAAAAAATTACTGTTTTAAATGCAAATTTAAGTATTTAGGCTACAAACAAGTACAAAATGCAATTAGCAATGTGATTGAAGGTAGATAATAAGGCAAAAAAAACATATTTATTTTATTTTAGATATAGTAAGTAAGTAGCTCAAGGACAGGAGGGCAAAAATTAGAATGGGTCAGGCGCACATGAAATTTTACTCTCAAAGTGACACTGACAGCTGTGTGCAGCAGCATAGATGATGATGACACCTCCTGAGTCACAGTGACAGTCTTTCTCCAAGCCAGGTGGTCCCTTCAGTCCACTCCAGTCTAAACAGCACTGACAGTCCGCACACGAGGCTCTGGCTGCTCTGTTTGGCTCCCTTGCACTATGACATCACACGACATGCTCAGGCACCGCCTCCAACCGAACTGTAGCAGGCACTCGGATGGTCTCGGCCGGCTCCAGACCGAGCCTAGTGTCATAGTGTCACAGTTATATTTTTTACTGGCAACTTTTTTCTTTTACTGGCATTTACTGACAGGAGAAATTTGCCTCTTTTTTACTGGCTGCCAGTAAAAATACTGACGGTTGGCAACACTGGTGCTGAGGTAGGTTAAAGCAAGAAGAAGTGTTCATTGTAAGTTGGTCATAACATCATCCCTATATTCTAATAAATTGGACAATTATCTGTTTTCCCCTGGGACTATAAGGGTAGCCACTAAATTGTATAAATTGGTTTAAAACCTGTATTTTATTAATTTGAAACCATCAATAAAAACAAACAATGATTTAAAAGATGGAAATTGTTTGCGGTTTACAAATGAAACAATATATTCTGTTCACAGTACAGAGATGCATACGATCATAACATTGTCTGTGCAATAGAAGGTATGTGTTGAGGTAGGAGCACTTCCTGGAGTGTAACACCTGGTGGATGGTGTTTGCATTGTATGGTTTCCATTTAAACCAGAAGCTTTAATCAAAATCTCTGGTGATCCTGCCATGAAAGCTCAGACACTTCCTGTTATGGAGTGACAACACTCTGCCCCATCTCCCAATTATTATTCTCCGTTGTCACATGTGCTTCAGTGGAGATCACAAGTTGCAATTTCAAAACACATTGGGCATGGTTAGCTGTTTTCACTATCAACACTTGTATAATATTCCATAGAGAACTAAATGTCACCTAGTTAGAGGGTAAAGTATGAGTAAACCCTTGGTAAGAGACCCAGGTAATGTATATTAAGGTAATGTGAAAATACATTTTAGTAGTTACACCGGTGGTAAGCAATTTTTTATGGGCAATGGCTGATATTGGCGCTTCAATCATCATGGCACCACGGTTGATATGGTGTCAGGGTGATTGAAGCGCATTGTTTCTATCGTTACATTCTAATATATAATGAAGTGGTTCAACTCACCATAATGCAGAATCAGTGGGAGCCCTGGGCGTGTCACTTGCCACATCTCCTGCCACCAGATGCAGCATGTCACTTGCCATGTCGCCTGTTACCCAAATGCAGTGTTACTTGCCACCATCGCTTGTCACCAGATGCAGCTTGTTACTTGCCACCGTCACCTGCCACTAGATTTGGATTGTCACTTGTCACTTGCCATGTTGCCACTTGTCTACTCTCCTCCTCTTCTAGTTGTTGACCCGGAAGTGACATCACGTCCGGGTCCGCGTTGACAGTTCCCCCGGCCACCATGTCTGGGAAAGAATGTAATGCAGTGCAATGTGCATTGCATTCAATTCAGTGGAGCACAGAGGAGACATTGGGGGTCTTTTAGACCTGGCATGCCTCATTAAAGAGAACCTGTCACCAAAAAAATCATCACATTGGGGACATTGTGTCCCCTATGTGATAGAACAAAAGAGTTAAGTAAAAAATATTTAAAAAAAGTTTTTTTTTCAGTGTAAAAAAAGTTACAACCCAAGCACATAAAATCCCCCCCCCCTAATAAAATGTAGGTCCCCACCCCCACATATAGTGGTTGATTGCGATACACGTTACATTTCTCTGCGCACACCGGCATGAGAGCAATAATTCTAGAAGCAGACTTCCTTTGTAACGCTAAGCTGATGACCTATAGGCGGCTTTTACTGTGTCACCTACAGAAAATATAGGGTACTGACATGTTTAAGGTTGGACTTGTTGGGAATCTATTTACTCGGTGCAACCTCAGCTTTTATATTTTACCAAACAAATGGGTAATTTTTTGTGCCCCCTAGAATTAACTTCAGGCTACATTTCCACTAGTACGACTCGTCATGCAACTTGGGACCTCAAAGTCCCATGACGAGTCGCACCCCATGATTTCCAATGAGTACCGTTCATATCTGTGTGACTTCAAAGTAGTCCCTGCACTACTTTGGTCCCACTTTGATGTGACTTCAAGTCCATAGACCTCAAGAATACACAAGCATTGCTTCAAGTCACAATGGCAGCAAAATCATGCGACTTTCAGGTCGCAATATTGGAAACCTAGGCTTATGGCCCGTACACACGATCCGAAAATTGGACAAAAAATACAGCTTTTGACGCAATCATATGATAATCGGATTGTTAGTACAGAGCTTTTCGAGAGCCGATTGTGATAGTTCATCTTATATTATTTTTCTCGTACGAAAATAATTTTTGTGGTTGAACTGGATGGACTTGTGTCTTTTTTCAACCTAACTAACTATGAAACCAGATCAGACGATTTTTGTTTAATCGGTACAGTTGTCGTCCGAAAATACAATACAAATACACCACAACACATAACATCACTTCCAATTTTTTTTTTATTCTGTCGTCCGAGAATTTTCGTTACTTTAGTAAGCTCTTTAGGTTCGATATACGACTAGCGTGCAAAAAATAAATAAAAAAACAGATGATCTGTTGTTCGATCTTCGGATCGTGTGTACTGGGTATACATGTGTTTTTTTAATGAAATTTTTGCAGTAATATCGTGTGACATAAAAATTGGAGTGACCACTATTTTATTCTCTAAGGTGTCTGCTTTCAGAAAATATATCACGTTTGGGGGTTTTATGTAATCTTCAGGCCTAAATTTTTTTTTTTTTTTTAAACGTGTGCAAAAAAACCAAAAATGGTTCTGGATGTGAAAGGATAAGTTCACCTTCGGGGACATTGTTACATTTTCACCCGTAAGATTTGTTAGTTGGAAAACAAATGGCTCCTAACTTTTTTTTTTTTTAGCTGGTTCCCAGATTCAAAGCAAGTTTGTCAAGCCCTGCTTTAATTATCCCCCTCTCCCACTCCTCTGAGTGCAGACTGCTGTGTAAATCACCCCCCCTCCCCCTCCCCCAGCAATAGTCAGTGTGGCCCCGACTTGTTCTGACATCCTTTGTTCTAGAAACTTCCTCACATGACCTCTTCTCACTACACACGTTTACTGCCACACCCTCATTCCTTGCTCTGCTGGACAGGTTGAGGCTGCTAAGAGCATGCATCACCTATAGCAGTGATGGCGAACCTTGGCACCCCAGATGTTTTGGAACTACATTTCCCATGATGCTCATGCACTCTGCAGTGTAGGTGAGCATCATGGGAAATGTAGTTCCAAAACATCTGGTTCTCCATCACTGACCTATAGGAATGAATGGGGCTGCAGCACGCATGCGCAGTAACAAGAGAACCCAGTGAGGACGTTTACGAGCGGAAACTATGCAGCACCGGACGGTAGACATGTGCAATTTGTTTAGTTCCAAATTATTTTTTTTTTAAACAAATTTTGACAAATTCGTTAATTTCCGAATTTTTCAATTTCCGAAATTTGGGAATTTGAAAATCCCAAAATAATGAATGAAAATCTGAAAGTCGAAAACCCAAAAATCGGAAATAATAACTAATAATAAATATGAAATTATAGGTATTGAAATTTCCTTTCAAATTTGGCTGTTAGTGAAGGTAACGAATACAAATTTATCCGAAGTGATCTGAAATAACGAATGCCACATCTAAATGAATGGAACGTAACGATCTAATAATAATAATAATAATAATAATAATAATAAAACCTTTTTATTATTTATTATTAATTTGTTCTATTCGAGTTGTTTAGATGCGGCATTCGTTATTTTGGAAAATTCGTAACTTCAGATAAATTCGTATTCGTTACGTTCACAAACAGCCAAATTTTGAAAGGAAATTCCAATACCTATAATTTGATAGTTAGTTATTATTAGTTCCAATTTTACAGATTTTCTTTCAGATTATCGAATTTTTGGATTTTCGAATTTGTGAATTTCCGAAAAAATCTAAAAAAGAACATATTTTTTGGCAGTGCACATGTCTACTGGACGGCTTTCATATCAAAATCCTCAATCAGAATTTATCAGCTCTATGTAATTTATTTATGTGACTGATATTTTTTGATGTTCCATGTTCTTTTTTTTTTTTTTTACCAAAAATATGTAGAAGAATACATAATCAGCCTAAACTGAGGAAAACAAATGTTTTTTTTTTTATATATTTTTGGGGGATATTTATTATCTTTTTTTGTTTATAGCGCAAAAAATAAAAAACGCAGAGGTGATCAAATACCACCAAAAGAAAGCTCTATTTGTGGGAAAAAAAGGACTTCAATTTTGTTTGGGTGCAACTTCGCACGAGCACGCAATTGTCAGTTAAAGCGAAACAGCACCGAATCGCAAAAAGTGCTCTGGTCAGGAAGGGGGTAAAATCTTCTGGGGCTGAAGCGGTTCATGTACGTGTAAAGGCAGGCATCCCAATACTTTTGGCAATATAGTGTATGTATGAATATGAGTTAGAGTGTAAGCTCCTTGAGGGCAGGGACCGAAGAATATATAATATATTGAAAGTGCTGTGTCAATTGACGGCGCTATATAAGTTCCTGAAACAAATTAATGTGTGCGAAAAATAAAATAAAAATTTAAAAAAGATGAGGGGTTAAAGTTTAATTCCAGCCCAATGTTTATTTGAGTTCTGGATGGAGTGCGGTAGGTTAGATTCCCTGCCAGGTGGTTGTTGCCGGGTAGATTTCCTCCTATAGGCACACACTAATAAATTCCCATAATGGATACAAAAAGTATCCGCTTGGGTGTTCTTGAATGTTGCAGCTTTGAAACCAACAGCAGTCAATCACCGGCTGCAGCGCTGGTGATTGGTGGGCGAAGCTGTTGGTCAGTGGTGACCCCGCCCTCATTTTTGTGTCTATAGCTGGAAGAACACAGTCACAATCTGTGGAGTCATTACTGTAATAACACTGGGATTGCAGAGCAGAGCAGGTAAGTGATCAGGAGGTCGCCCAGGACTGCAGTGTGGGGGGTATAGATGTCCTTTGTATAGCACTTTGAGAAACTACCTCTAAAGGCGTTATATAAAATAAAGTTTATTATTATTATTATTATAGATGAACCCTGCTGGGGGCGGTGTGGGGGAGGGGGGCTACTCAGGAGTAAAGAGCTGTGTGTGTGTTGGGGGAGGGGTTCAGGAGAGATCAGACAATGGAATGATGTGACTAATACCGGCCATACATGAGTCGAATTCCGAATGCATTTTCTTTTGTAAATCAGAAAGAATTTTCGTGGTCGGGAATCTTCTTTTCTTTGCAGGTCACAGCTCATACGCATTTCTTTTTCTATTATATTTCTCGCAAGATTCTCCCATCGTTGATTAGAAATGTTGTTAGTTTTTCCTAAAACTTCCAACATGCTGATCACTCAAATGTGATGGTCACACAAAAATTGACAGTTGCTGGAGCCCCACTAATGGTGCGAAATTTGAAAGAAACACAGTGAGGCGCTTTTCAGGCGCTTTCACGCTAAAAACAGCGCCAAAAAAGCTCATGAAAACGTATTTCCATTAAAATCAATGAACGCTTTCACACTGGGGCAGTGCGCTGGCAGGGCTGTGAAAAACTCCCCTCCCCATTGAAATGAATGGAAAGCTCTTCAAAAGCGCCTGAAAAGCTCTTCAAAAGCGCTCAGTGTTTTTGCTGGCCGTTTAGAAGCGCCTCAGTGTGAAAGTGGCCTGAGGCTAGTTTCACACTGGGGTGTTGGGGGCGCTGGCGGTAAAGTGGAGCTATATTTAGCGCCTCTTTACCATCGTTTTAGCGGCGCATTTCGGCCGCTCGCGGGGCGGTTTTACCCCCCGCGAGCGGCCGGAAAAGGGTTAATACTGTCCGCAAACCGCCGCTGCAGCTGCGTTTTGCAGGCGGGTTCGGAGCGCTGCCCCATTGTTTTTCAATGGGAACGAGCGATATAGGAGCGGTAAATATACCGCTTCTACAGCGAACCAAAGATGCGGCTTGCAGGACATTTTTCAGCGTCCTGCAAGCGCACCGCTTTAGTGTGAAAGCCCTCGGGCTTTCACACTGAAGAAACAGCTGAAGAAGCTGTTTCGGGTCGGTTTGCAGGCGCTATTTTTAGCGCAATAGCGCCTGCAAACTGCCCCAGTGTGAAAGGGGCCTTAGTAATGATTTTTGGAACTGGCTAAGAAGAGATGAACTGGTGTCCACTATAGCAGGAGTAACCCTTTCACGCCTAAGCCTATTTCTGACATTTGTTGTTTACAAGTTAAAATCCATATTTTTTTCTAGAAAATTACTTAGAACCCCCAAACATTATATATATTTTGTTGCAATATTTTATTTCACATGGTATTTGTGTAGCGGTGTTTTTAAATGCAACTTTTTGGGAAAAGGGACACTTTCCTGAATAAAACAAAAACAAAACTGTAAAGTTAGCACAATTTTTTTTGTATAATGTAAAAGATGATGTTATGCTGAGTAAATAGATACCAAACATGTCGCGCTTTATAATCACACACACTTGTGGAATGTCGACAAACTACGGTACCTAAAACTCTCCATAGGCGACAATTTAATTTTTTTTACGGTTACCAGGTTTGAGTTACAGAGGAGGTCTAATACTAGAATTATTGCTCTCGCTCTGACGATCGCGGCGATACCCCACATGTGTGATTTGAACACCGGTTTCATATGCGGGCGCGACTTCCGTATGCGTTTTCTTTGCTGCGCGAGCTTGCGGAGATGGGGGCGCTTTAACCACTTGCCGTCCGCGCTATAGCCAAATGACGGCTACAGTGCGGACCTGAATTTCCGGGAGGCCGTCGTATGACATCCTCCCCTTTGCACGCTCCCTGTGCACGCCGTGATCACTGAGTCACTGAGACTCGGGTGATCACATATCAGATCAGAGCGCCTTACCACGTGATCAGCTGTCAGCCAATGACAGCTGATCACATGATGTAAACAAAATCTTTTTTTTTTTTCTCCTCACACTGACAGCGTGAGGAGAAAGAAAAGCCAATCACCGGCTTATCTGCAAGGGACTTCAGTCCCGAAGAGGCAATTATGCCTCATCTGTGCCGACCAGTGCCACCTGCCAGTGCCCACCAGTGCCACCTATTAATGCCCATGAGTGCCACCTATCAATGCCCACCAGTGGTGCCAATCAGTGCCACCTAGCAGTGCTGCCTATCAGTATAACCGATCAGTGCCCATCACTGCCACCTATCGGTGCCCATGAGTTCTGCCTCATCAGCCTACATCAATAAGACCCCTTTCACACTGGGGCGTATTTCAGGCGTTTTTCAGGCATTTTAGCGTTAAAGAAAGCGCCTGTAAAGCGCCTGAAAGAAGCGGCAACTGCAATCCCAATGTGAAAGCCTGAGTGCTTTCACACTGAGACCCCTTTCTCACTATGGCATTTTTCAGGCGCTTTAGCGTTAAAATAAGCGCCTGTAAAGCGCCTGAAAGAAGCTGCAACTGCAATCCCAATGTGAAAGCCTGAGTGCTTTCACACTGAGGCGCTGCGCTGGCAGGGCGTCAGAAAAAGTGCTGCATGCAGCTTCTTTGCAGCGCTTTTGGAGCGGTGAATACACCGCTCCTAAAGCGCCTCTTCCCATTGAAATCAATGGGAAGCGCCTGAAAAACGCCTGAAAAGCGCTTGTAGCAGCAGCGCTTTGTGGGCGCTTTTAACCCTTTTTTGGTCACTAGCAGGTGTTAAAAGCACCCCAGTAGCGCTCGAAAAGCGCTGGTAAAGCGCCGCTAGTTTGAGCGGCGCTTTACAAGCGTTTTTCGGGCGCTGGCAGTGTGAAAGGGCTCTTAAAGCACTTGAGTTTTCACATTGGAATTGCAGATGAGGCTTCTTTCAAGCGTTTTACATGCGCTTTTTTTAACGCTAAATCGCCTGAAAAACGCCTGAAAAACGCCCCAGTGTGAAAGGGGCCTAAAGGAGAAAAATTACCTGTTTGCAAACTTTTATAACAAAATATAAAACAAAAAATATTTTTTTAAATTCAGTCTTTTTACATTATTTTTTAAACAAAAAATAAAAACCCCAGTGGTGATCAAATACCACCAAAGAAAAAGTACAAAGCAAGCATGGCATGGATTTTCTTTTGCATACTTTAAGAAATGTTATGAGATGTCCAGAACCTTTTAGTTTTTTTAAATAAAGAAGTCATATCTGTTAGCAAGGCATGCAAAATCATAATTTCTAAATGTGAACATTAATTTTTTTCTGGATCAAAAACAAATGGGAGAAGAAAAGGCAGAGCTTGTCTGGAAACATACTAAATGGAAATGTTGGTTTGCCAATATATAATATGATTTCAAAAATGATATGGGGAAAAAAGTAGGTAAAATGGCATTAAAATCTTTGTAACTGACTTTATTCAAATGTAAATGTTACTATGTACATAATTTTGAAGTTTAAATTAAAAAAAATAATAATCATTTTTGGAAGCCTAATTTGTTTGGCATTTGACCCATTTATGGCCAGCTTAAAGTGGAGTTCCACCCAAAAATGGAACTTCCACTTTTTGGAATCCCCCTCAGTTGTCCCATTGGCACCTTTCAGGGGGAGGAGGGAGCAGATACCTGTCTAATACAGGTATTTGCTCCCACTTCCTGGCATAGATCACCGTGGTGATCGCGGTGACCTACGCCACTTCCGGCACCTACTCTGTCCTCCCCCGCTGTCTTCTGGGAGACACACAGGTCACAGAAGACACAGAAAGCAGGGACCAGTGAGGATGCGCAGCGCGACTCGCACATGCCCAGTAGGGAACCAGGAAGTGAAGCCGCGCGGCTTCACTTCCTGACTCCCTTACCGAGGATGGCGGCAGCAGCAGCCGAGAGCTGACGGACAGATCTGCTTCGACTGCCGACATCGCGGGCGCCCTGGACAGGTAAGTGTCCATATATTAAAAGTCAGCAGCTGCAGTATTTGTAGCTGCTGGCTTTTAATATATTTTTTTTTTTTTGGCAGACCTCCTCTTTAAGAGGAAAAGATCATCAGATTGGGAGATCTGACAACGAGGGGGAGGTCATCAGATGGGGAGATCTGACAATGGGGGGAGGTCATCAGATGGGGAGAGCTGACGCTGGGGGGATCTGACAATGAGTGGGAGGTCCTCAGATGGGGAGAGCTGACAATGGGGGAGGTCATCAGATGGGGAGATCTGACAATGGGGGAGGTCATCAGATGGGGAGAGCTGACGCTGGGGGGGAGGTCATCAGATGGGGAGATCTGACAATGGGGGGAGATCTGGCGATCGGGGGGGTCATCAGATTGGGAGATCTGGCACTGGGGGGGTCATCAGATGGGGAGATCTGACAATGGTGGGGGAGATCTGACAATGGGGCGGGGGTCTGAAAATAGGGGGAGGTCATCAGATGGGGAGAGCTGACACTGGGGGGGTCTGACAATGGGGCGGGAGGTCATCAGATGGGGAGATCTGGCAATGGGGGGGGGGTCATCAGATGGGGAGATCTGACAATGGGGGGAGGTCATCAGATGGGGAGAGCTGACGCTGGGGGGATCTGACAATGAGTGGGAGGTCCTCAGATGGGGAGAGCTGACAATGGGGGAGGTCATCAGATGGGGAGAGCTGACGCTGGGGGGGAGGTCATCAGATGGGGAGGTCTGACAATGGGGGGAGATCTGGCGATGGGGGGGTCATCAGATGGGGAGATCTGGCACTGGGGGGGTCATCAGATGGGGAGATCTGACAATGGTGGGGGAGATCTGACAATGGGGTGGGGGTCTGAAAATAGGGGGAGGTCATCAGTTGGGGAGAGCTGACACTGGGGGGGTCTGACAATGGGGCGGGAGGTCATCAGATGGGGAGATCTGGCAATGGGGGGGGGCATCAGAAGGGGAGATCTGACAATGGGGGGTCATCAGATGGGGAGATCTGGCGATGGGGGGAGATCTGGCGATGGGGGGGGTCATCAGATGGGGAGATCTGGCACTGGGGGGGTCATCAGATGGGGAGATCTGACAATGGTGGGGGAGATCTGACAATGGGGCGGGGGTCTGAAAATAGGGGGAGGTCATCAGATGGGGAGAGCTGACACTGGGGGGGGGGGGGGGGGTCTGACAATGGGGCGGGAGGTCATCAGATAGGGAGATCTGGCAATGGGGGGGGGTCATCAGATGGGGAGATCTGACAATGGGGGGGTCATCAGATGGGGAGATCTGACACTGGGGGAGGTCATCAGATGGGGATAGCTAGAGCTGAATCTGGGGGGGGGGGGATCTGACAATGAGGGGGAGGTCATCATATGGGGAGAGCTGACAATGGGGGGAGGTCATCAGATGGAGAGAGCTAGAGCTGACGCTGGGGGGGGGATCTGACAATGAGGGGGAGGTCATCAGATGGGGAGAGCTGACAATGGGGGGATCTGCCAATGAGGTGGGAGGTCATCAGATGGGGAGATCTGACAAGGGGATGAGATCTGGCAATGGGGGGGGGTCATCAGATGGGGAGATCTGACGCTGGGGGGAGGTCAATCTATGGGGACTAGGAATGATAAAAACAAATGGATGGCCTCTTACATGAAAGGGTACACGATTGGCACCGATATATCCAGCAATTGAAATGGGAACTCCCACTGCTGTAACCAGGAGCCACGGTCCAAATACCAGAAATACGTGCCTGGAAGTTATGTGTCAGAAGCTCCGCCTCTACATGTTTCGCCATGATGACGGCTTCCTAAAGCGGCAGACACATGCTGGAGGCAAGCATTGTCATTCAGCTTCATTCATAGATCAGCTCAATTCATGAAAAAGTTCAATCAGCTTTGTGGTGTAGTTGTATGTTTACCAGCAGCTGCAGGTCTATCGTACAACCCCGCACAGCAGGATCTCAGGATATTGGTTCATATATAGATATTTCCAACAAGTAACAAATTACTATTGACTGTCTTGGTGTTCATGCTTGGACTCCAGTGGGGTATTGTAGACTGAGGTCTGTGGACCAGAACATACAACCGAGGAGATATCCTTCATGATCCATGTGTATAATCACTCTTCATGTTGTCTCTTCAGGGATCGGATATTTATTTGAAGATGTTTCCAGTAATGCTATTCCTCAGCCTCGCTGTCCTGGCCACCTCCATGCCAATTGATGACCCAGAAGATGGCGGGAAGCACTGGGTGGTCCTGGTGGCCGGCTCCAGTGGTTGGTACAACTATAGACATCAGGTGAGGGCTCCCGATATCACCTTCTGTCATCAGGGACTCAAGATAACAACATTCATTTTCAGTGACTTGATCTATATTTGATATACACTCTGTAGGGTTTAGAGCAGATTTATGAAGGATGTGGTCTTATAGCCCACTACCCCCTTATACACAGATATGCACCTCTGACGTGCAGATATATATGAACTGTCACATGTCAAAACTTACACTATAGACTGCCTTTCTTTTGCATAGAAAAGAATAAAATGTATTGGCATATTAACCCCCTGATGCATAGATATGTATTAGGCGTCATGTGTTGGCACTTTACTACAGACAGCCCCCAGTGGCGGCCCGTGCACTGTGGGCGCACGGGTGCTGTCCCCCCCCCATCCAGGCCCCTTCCAGGACGCCGGATGCATAGATTCCTATGGCGGGGGCTGGAGGGGGTGGTACTTTTTGAAGCACCCGATTAGAGCCAGAGGGTCTAATAGGCTTCAAAATAGGATGGGCTCGGGGGGCAGAGAGTGCGCCCTGATCCCACCCAATTGTGTGACGATAGCAAATTAATTTTCGTTATTTTCACACCAACCTTCCTCCTCGCAAATCTGGAGGCAGGGCATCAGACCTGTTTCCTGAATGGCCAAAGAGCCAGGCCACCCTATTGGATGCCTGGCGCTTTGGTGCTGCCAGAGCCGTGAGCCCCGTGAGAGGGGGGGGGGTCGGTGGGCACAAGTAGCTGCATATACTGGGCACAAGTGGCTGCATTAGATGGGCACAAGTGGCTGCATTAGATGGGCACAAGTGGCTGCATTAGATGGGCACAAGTGGCTGCATATACTGGGCACAAGTGGCTGCATATGATGGGCACAGTGACTGCGTTTGATGGGCATACATGGCTGCACTTGATGGGCACAGTGGGGGTTCCAATTGATGGGCACAGTGAGGCTGGAATTTATGGGGGGGGGGGGTGTTTCAGTATTTTTCAGTTTGTTTGCACCCCCCCCCCCCCCCCAAATTTTGAGCACCAGCCGCCACTGACAGCCCCTCTGATTCATAGATATGTATGAAGTGTCATGCCTACTGGAAGGGTATATTTTGCCTAATTCACAAAATTCTGTAAAAAGAGTTTTTTAATCTAGTAACTAACATTAGATGCCCAGACATAAGTAATTAGTAGGTATGCACCGGTACTTTTTCAATGTGAAACGTGTAAATATTTGTTAAAGTGATACTACAGTCTCAGTTTTTTTTTGTTGAAAATAATAAACATGTTCTACTTGCCTGCTCTGTATTATGGTTTTGCACAGAGCATCCCCAATCCTGCTCTTCTTGGATATTCCCAGGAGAGCCAACCTCCTGCAGTACAGCGGCGGCTGCTGGTCTTTAAGTGGTTAAAGGTGTAAAAAATAATAACGAAATATAAACAAAAAAGTTTTAATAATAGTTTTATAAAATAGAAGTGAACACAAAAAAAAATCAGCAGGAAAATAATGATTAAATGGAGAAGGAGAATAAGGAGTTAATTAAGGCTTATTAGAGTAAATTAAAGCGGAGTTTCACCCTGAAATGTTTTTTTCAGAATTTTTTTTCAGAATTGGACTCCTCTAAATCTACAAAAAACATTTGGAGGAATTTTTTTTTTTTTTATACTTTCCAGAATCGCCCCTTTACTATGTAGTAATCTGCTCCTCGTCACTTCCTCCCTCACCTGTGCTCCAGGGAAATGATAACACAGTCTGTGGGCAGTACTGTGATGTTGCCCTAACAATAGGGTGGGACCTTCCTCCGTCGCCACCCGGTGTTATGGCAACTTTAGAAACAATCGGCACTACGGCCGGTGAATCGCGCATGGGCGAGATAGAGAGGTGGTTACCCAGCATGCACCTCTCCAAAGCTAATACAGGAAGAGATATTGATTGGGCTTCACATGCCCACAATCATGATGGCAATGGCCACAACAGGAGGCAGAAAAAATTCAGTAAGATATTTATATTTTTGCTAAGTACATAATAAACATTGTATAATAGTTTTTGTATTTAATGAGTAATAATGATAGGCTCAATAAAAAAAATAATAATTTTCCCCAGAACTCCGCTTTAAAGGGTTAAACCGAGGAACATTAAAAAAAAAATCCCTTTGATCTGTAGATGAAGAAACAGAAAGATACAAACATAAACAATGTTTCTTTTTATTTTTCTGTTTCAGCAGATTGATGATAAAAATTGCCCAGCTGCTTTTTTTTTTCTTTGACAGCTCCAATTGTCGGAACTTTGTTTACACTTCAGCTGTCAACAGGGGAACCCCACTGACAGCTGAATGAGTTATCGGTTGGTAGGGGCATGGCGGCCCCACTCATTAACCACTCATTAGCAACCAATAATTGTTGGCTTTTTTTTTTTTTTTTTTTACATTTCAGCTGTCAGTGGGGGAATCCGACTGAAAGTTTCGATTTCAGGTATTGGAGCATTTGCATGGGTACGGAACTCGTGCAAATGCTTAGAATCGGCATCGGTACCGGTGCAACCCTAGTAATTAGCGAGTAACGGCAGAACATTCCTTGGTGTGCTGTCCTATCTAATGAGCGCACAGTACAAGGGTTGCTTTTCCTTCTAATCTCTCCATGAACAAAGTTGAGCACAAGAGTCCCATACTCACCCCAACTGCCCTTAGCTCATATTTATTGTATGGTGAACTTTACACTAGAGTTTAAACAAGGTCACATTGTACTATAAAGGATTCCTGTGCAATATACAGCCATGGGAGATAAAGGGAGTTCAGGCTTATTGGCACAGCACATTCCTCAAAGCTCCGAGTGTAAACACTAAAGGGATGACATCATCTGTTTTCATATACACTATATTACCAAAAGTATTGGGACACCCGCCTTTACACGCACGTGAACTTTAATGGCATCCCAGTCTTAGTCCGTAGGGTTCAATATTGAGTTGGCTCTTCCTTTGCAGCTATAACAGCTTCAACTCTTCTGGGGAGCCGTGACCCCGTGGAGAGAGAGAGATAGCAAGTCACTGCTGAAGAGATGAAGGGGTTCAGGTAAGTAAAACGGGGGAGCTAGGGGGCCGGTGACTGCCAGGTGTTTTTTCACCTTAATGCATAGGATGCATTAAGGTGAAAAAACACAAACCTTTACAACCTCTTTAATGGCATCCCAGTCTTAGTCCGTAGGGTTCTATATGGAGTTGGCCCACCCTTTGCAACTATAACAGCTTCAACTCTTCTGGGAAGGCTGTCCACAAGGTTTAGGAGTGTGTCTATGGGAATGTTTGGCCATTCTTCCAGAAACACATTTGTGAGGTCAGGCACTGTTGTTGGACGAGAAGGCCTGGCTCACAGTCTCCACTCTAATTCATCCCAAAGGTGTTCTATTGGGGCACTGTAATTATTTAAAAATGACCATCTAAGTACCTTTTTCCTAATCGATATCCAGCTGTCACATGACCCAGCTCTCTCCCAGCCTGTCTGCAGGGAAACATAAGCAGGAGGAGCTTCTAGTCCTCTGCTGCTGGTCACATGTTCCAAATAGAAACATAAAAAAAACATCCTTTGGAATACAGATTAATAATGATTAATATCAATAAACTGGTTTAAATGGTCATACTAATAAATAAAGATAGAAAATATTTATTATAATTTAGAAGTCAAATCTTTATCTTTTTTTGCCAATAACACAGTGGTTCCTGGGTTCTCCCGTTCTTCTGGCGAGCCTGGGACTGTGGCAAGCTGCTTGGCCATTGAGAGCAGGAGGAACTCCGGGTACATCGGTGTTGTAACCGAAGGATGGGTTAGGAACTTTTCCTATGGTACCTGTATCTTTCAGCCGTTTCGGCGATACTGTAGGAAATGCGGATTCACTAGTGTCCATACATCTCAGCTCCCAGGCTCTTACCGAGCAGCCAGCTTCATGGCCCTCCTCCGAAGAGTCCTCCCCTGGTTGCTTGTACGAATCCTGAGAGGACACCGGGACACTTCAGAATCCTCCTTCAGTTACTGTGCCTTGAACTAGCCAGTTCCGAGGCTCGGAAACGGATGGATCCCCACCCCAGACCATGAGGGCCTCTGGGGCTGGTCAGGGCGACCATGCTTACGGGGGCAGCAGACACTTCTGGGCCCGGGACCCCTCGCGGGGCTGGTCCGGACCGGAACCAGGAATCAAAGAGCAAGCTGAACCCTGAACACGTGACTTCAGCATCTTAAATACCCCTTCCCAGAATACACAGTGGGGCCAGACGCGCCCACTGATTGGCTCTGGGAAAGATTGGTACCCAATGCGTCCAACCAGACTGCATTCTCAGCCTGTCACAGGTGCTCACCTCACCTATGACCAGGCAGAACTCTAGTACAGCCCAGCCAAACTGATGCCAAAGTATAACCTAGAACAATTAACCCCAAAACTCAGTTACTGTAATGGAAAAAAAATTAATTTACAGAATAGCGCACATTTAGAAAAAAGTGTCGGCGCTACACATGCAAAGTGGTTGGAGGGAAGCTTTAGAATGGCAAAGATGTCTTTATTACTAATTATGTGAGCAGACTGCAGTTCCTCTTTAAAGACTAAACCTAGAGAATAAAAGAATAAAATGGCGATCATTGCAATATTTTATGTCACACTGTATTTGCGCAGCGGTCTTTCAAACGCAATTTTTTGGGGAAAAAATACACTTCAAAGAATTAAAATTAAACGAAAACAGTAAAGTAATGATGTTACATCAAGAATCGTGATATTTATTCTAAGCAAAAAAATTGCGATTCTCATTTTATCCAGAATCGTGCAGCTCCAGTTTACCTTAACCACTTCAGCTCAGGAAGGTTTCACCCCTTCATGACCAGGCCATTTTTGGCGATGCGGCACTGCGTTGCTTCAACTGAAAATTGCGCGGTCGTGCGACGCAGTACTCAAATCAAATTGATGTCCTCCCCCCCACAAATGGAGCTTTCTTTTAGTGGTATTTGATCACCTCCTGCTTTGCGCTATCATCAAAATTAAATTTTTTTACTTTCTGCCATAAAACCTACCCAATAAAATGTAAACTATCAAATTTCTTAATCCATTTAGGCCAATATGTATTCTGCTACATATTTTTGGTAAAGAAAATACCAATAAGCGTATATTGATTGGTGTGTGCAAAAGTTATAGCGTCTACAACAGGGGTAGGCAACCTGGGGCCCTCCAGCTGTTGTGGAACTACATTTCCCATGAGGCATTGCAAGGCTGGCCATTACAATTACTCCCAGAGGCATTAAGGGACTTGTAGTTCTGCAACAGCTAGAAGGCCCCAGGTTGCCTACCCCTGGTCTACAAACTATGGGATAGATTTATGGACTATTAATTTTTACTAGTAATGGCGGCGATCCAAGTGTGTTTTTTTTTGTGGGACTGCGACATTGCAGCGGACATTCTGACACTAAGTGACACTTTTTGGGGACCAGTGATGCCAATACAGTGATCAGTGCTAAAAAAATAAAAAAATGTGCTATCACTGTAGAAATGACACTGGCAGGGAATGGGTTGACACCAGGGGCGATCAAAGGATTAAATGTGCTTTCTAACTATATGGGGGATGGATGCACTGGACGAAAAGCGAGATCTGTGTTTCTGCTTAGTAGAAACACAAGATCTCTTTTTCCTCCGCTGACAGAACAGTGTTCTGCCTTGTTTACCCAATCGGCGGATCGTGGCAACAGTCCGCTGATTGGCTCCCGCTGTGTCAAATCACAGCGGGAGTGGTGCTCCAGCAGCGTGCACGCGAGCCCCAGAGCCCCAGCGTGCACAATCCCGAACAGGTATGTGATTTTGCTCAGCCAGGCCGCCCTGCCGCAGTGTATATATGCGGTGGGCGGTCCAGAAGCTGTTAAAAAAAATAGTACTGTGCAAAAAAAAAAAAAATTGATTTCCCTGGTAGGCGAATGGTTAAGCTCTGGGTGAAGGGGGAGATCTTTGGGCCACCAAAATGCATTTCATTGTTATCCTTTCTATGGTCCTTTACTGAACCGGTGAATGATTGTTGGACTCTTTCTGATATAACTGTATATAACAATTACCTCTGATGTTTTATTTCCAGGCTGACGTCTGCCACGCGTATCAACTCATCAAGAAGAACGGCATCCCCGAGGAGCAGATCGTGGTGATGATGTATGACGATATCGCAGATAATGAAGAGTAAGTGTTCTGTACAATAAAACTAGAGAACTGTCTGACTTTGTTCTTCTTTGTCTGGAGTTTCAATTTAATAAGTCCATAGAAGAGAATGTTGGTCGGTATTGGCTTCCACTGCTGTCAATCACAGCCAGTAAAACAATGAGGAGAGGGTGAGGGGCAGGGCCGAGCCGTGGCTCTATCTGTCTTATGGGCGCGAGCATGCACCAGTGCCCCCATGGCAAGTGGCTTGCTATTGAGGGCACTGCTTATGGGGGAGGAGCCAGGAACATCGGCGGGGATAGAAGAAGAGTCCCGGGGCTGCTCTGTGTAAAACCATTACACAGAGCAGGTAAGTTTTTATTTATTTTTTATAATACGTTAACCACTTGATTACCCCAAGATGTTAACCATGTCCCAGCCAGTGTCATAAGTACAGTGGCAGTGCATAGTATTGGCACTGATCACTGTATTAGTGCCACTGGTGATGTCAGTGGCATTTAGTCAGTTCCACCCAGTGTCAGTTAGTGTAAGATTGTCCGCCACTATAAAGCTGGCCATACATTATACCGTTTTCTTGTTCAATTTGCTTTAGATTTGCCTGATTACATACAAATTTAATATGTTTAGGTGTGACCTCCTATTGTATGGTTTTAGCAAATCTAAAAAGGAAAGTGTGTCTGTAATTCCCCCCCCCAAAAAAAATTGTTGTTGGGCAGTGTAAATACGCATTACATGCTTATCCATTGAAGTCTATTGAACCAAAAAGCACCGTTTTGGTTTTTGTGTTTTTTTTTTTTTTAGTAATGGCGGTGATCAGCAAATTTTTTTTTTTTTTTTGCGGGGCTGTGACATTGCGACGGACAGATTGGCCACTTTTTTTTTTAAATTGGGAAACCAACTTTATTGAAAAAATATATACATGGTACATTAAAATAATATAGGCCAACATGGCCAAAACAGTAGTACATACATGAGCACAATGAGTTATTTGCATGATATAAGGTGAGATATCCACCGGAAGTAGCATATAAAAAAAAAAAAAGTGGGGGAGAGGGGGAAATGAGGGACAAACATATCGATATTCAGGTACATGTTTCACCATCCTCCAACCATCTGCCCCAGAACTGTTCATACTTAAGCGGACATCCTCTATGTACATAGATCAGCTTCTTATACGGGAGAGTGTTATTAATCTCTTTTTTCCAGCACTGGATTATAGGGGGTAAGGCCTGCATCCAAATACGGGCCACTGCTTTTCTTGCCAAGAATAGCGTCTCATGTAAAAAAGTACGGAGGGGTTTATCAGCGTCTAAATCTGGGTAGCAGGAGAGCAAGATGGTAGAAGGAGCCTGGGGTGTGATCGCATAGGCGGCACCCTAGATTGTACATAGGTTTGAAACGCGCTATCCTCTGAGGAGTCAGATATGTCCTATGTATAATATATAACTGCGTGAGGCGGTCTGACAGTTTGGGGGAGACTTTTTTAACATCTCCCCAAAATTTCATCCGCAATTATTCCAATGTCCAGATCGGACACTTTTAACACCTTTTTGGGACCATTGACATTTTTATACAGCGATCAGAGCTAAAAAATAGCCGCTGATTACTGTATAAATGTCACTGGCAGGGAAGGGGTTAACACTAGGGGACAATCAAGGGGTTAAATGTGTTCCCTCATGAGTGTTTTCTAACTGTGGGGGGAGCGGGCTGACTGGAGGAGGAGACATATCGCTATTCCTAATTACTAGGAACAGCAGATCTGTCTCTCCTCTCCTGTCAGAACGGGGATTTGTGCGTTTTTTTTTTTTTATTTGTGTGTGTTTTTAAATCTTTTAAATCTTCTTGAGGTTAAGTGGTTAATTCTAAAGAAGTGTGAGCAGTATGCGAATATATGATGTATTTTTTTGTGTCCAGGAATCCAACCAAAGGAATCATCATAAACCGGCCCAATGGGACAGACGTGTACGCCGGAGTAATTAAGGACTACACAAAGGAGGTGAGACTCATCATTTTGATGCTGCAGTGGAATACGCCTTCCCTACATCATGTGTTCCCAGCCACAGTTCTCACTCGATGTCAGGACTGGGCGCCATCATAATAAAAAGGAATTTTGTTCATCCAGCTGGATTATACCGCACTTTTTTCAGGACAAATTGGGCTTTCATTTGGTAGTAAATGTTAAATGGATATCTCCTGATTTTTGTTATTATCAAAGGAAAACTGGCCCTGTTTTTTTTATTTTTTATTTACCTGTATAGTCCTTGGTACTACCACAACCTACCACCAAACAACAATCCAAAATAAATTCTGCTCCTGATGCAGTAATACCACATGTGTATTTTAGTTGTGGTTTGTACCCATGTTACAGCCCAAAAACAGTGTGCATTTTGCATTTATTATTCTACCTAAAACACACCCACACTAACTGCTATTTTTTGTATTTTCATTTTTCTTTTTTTATTTTATTTGTATTTCTTTTTCTCTCTCTGCAAGGAGAGAATGAATGAATGAATGAATAATTTGTATAGCGCTACAATGCGAACTGAATCGCCTCAAGGATATGATGCATCTCTCTCCTCCATTTACAGAGAAAGAAAACACGGACGGGCTTCACGGTGACTGATCACTGTGATAGCCAATCAGAGGTGATCAGGTGACCGAGAATCTTGGGTTTCTGGGTCCTGATCGTCAGTATGGGGCTCGGGGGCACATGGTGATACCCAAGGGAGATGCGCAAATATGCGCCCCCATGGAAAAAAGTCTAGTGGGACCACATATTTGTGTTGTGTTGGTATGAAGGGGTTAAATAGACAGTGGAAATCCTATCTGTATGGCCACCTTCTGCTTACCAATGGAGTTCTGGCTTACCCGGAGCCCTTGGGCCTTTGGGAAACACCAAGGTCAACTCTTTTACCATGGTTTCTGTGCCTGAAGGAGCCAATGAGGACAAATGGGTTTACAAGGTCCAGCTATCCAGTCCCAAGAGTGACCTCTATTGCCATGCTGGGAATCTCATTGTTCCTGCAACATGCTGCACATGATTTCCCCCCTTTGCATAGTCCTGTAAAAAGCAAGCTGAGTTGGTGGCAGCCTTGAAAGTGAACACAAGAAACTGATCCCCAGGCATTGTCCTCCCACCCTTAGACCAGGAATTGTCCTTCCACTCTAGAGTCTGGGGGACATATCCACCAAGACAGAGGTGGCACCTTCCACCCTGACCCTTCACATTGCAGAATTTGGGTTGCCTTGGCACCACAGATACACTTTAGTGGGATGTTGTTGGGTTTCCAGTTCTGTTCCCAGTGGGGAGTCAATGCACCAGACCCAGATCTGTAGGCAAGATTAAGAATCTGCCATCACTTTCCTTTGTTCTTTGCTATAGATCCTGTGAAGTAATTATGGAGGCTTACTCGGTGCTGGAAGTGTTTTCTTCTCTTAACCCTCCGTCATATCGCTACTTAGATTTTCCTGTCAATATTCCAGGAAATCTCAGAGAACCAGTTGGGTCACCATGAGAATATAAATATTTTATTTGACCTTTTATCCCGTGTTGCTGATGTCGCTGTTGTGTCTTTCTAGTTTGTCACTTCTGCCAACTTCCAGGCCGTTCTCCGAGGTGACGCAGAGGCGGTGAAGGGACAAGGATCCGGGAAGGTGATAAGGAGGTTGGTGAATTTATTCTTCAGTCCTTTGGATTGGGGTCACACATAAGACGGCTGCTGGGATTTGAAGAGGGAATGTGGACTTCTTGTGTAGAAACAGACCTATGACCCATCCAACAAAAGGTGTCCATACTTCTGAAATGTGATGTCCCCTGTTGCCCCTCTCGGTAAAGCTGAAATCCATGCTTGGCAGTTTTGACATATTTGGACCAATGGAAGTATGTATGTTCCATGCCTGTGGGATCCTCCTGGCCAGCGGGTGCTCCATAAGGGGCGCAGGGAGGCGCCCCCCCCCCCCCCCTAGTTTGCATGCCAGGATGCGTGCATGGCGAATAGTAGGTTTCTTTGAGGTGTGTGTGTGTTTTTTTTCCCCCCAAGCCACATGATTAGAGCCTGAGGCTCTAATTGGCTTGAAAAAGTTGGGCACTTGTGACACTAGTGAATCAATATTCACTATCGTCTTCTGGCTTCTCCTCCCGGTCAATCAGGACAGGAGGCGGATCAGGTTGGATGGGAGGAGAAGCTGACGAAGCCACAGAGAGGCTGAGTGCAGGGGGACCGTGGAGGGATGAGTGCGAACCGGGGGGAGGGTTTGTTTGCCCCCCCAAAAAAAGTTTAGCACCAGCCACCACTGCTCCTGGCAGCTGGAAGTTACAGTAGTAGACACTGCTACTACAGTGATCTCCACTAGCTTCCAGGTCCTGTGCCAAGTGGCTGCCCTGATGTCTCCTGAACGCAGGAGGTCGCTCGCTCAGCACGGGCACCTTTCAAATTTATCAATTATTATAAAGAGTTCTCTATTTGGACAAGGTGGAAATCGTAACATTCCTTCCTGCCTCTTCCACCTCATCCAGTCATAGAATGCTTTGCACTTATAGAGAAGTGAATGGCACCCGTGGCAAACAAGTGACCTCCTGTGCTTGTAGGGCAGCCGCTCAGCACGGGACAGAAGCTAGTAGAGATCACTGTAGTGTATGTATTTTTCCAGCTCTCAGGGGGTCCTAGAGGTATGGTACATAAAGTGCATGGACAAGGGGTGGGCGGGAGAGGCGGCTGCCCTGGGCACTGTGGTATGATGCGAGGTGGGGGGGGGGGGGCACCATGAGTAGATTGATGGGGAGGGGATTTGTGTTGGGAGGAATTTGGGGGTGTCTGCTAGGAATAGTGATTGGGGGGGGGGGGGGTTGTTCTAGAAGTGGTTATATTGTAGAGGAATAAGGGGGTTTGTGTAGTAGGGATGATTTTTTGTTTTTGAGGGGGGGGACGGGGACGCAGCATTTGTGCTGGGGGAAGGAGGGGGCAGATATTTGTGCTGGGAGGAGGATTTCAGCAGTGGAGTGGATTTGTTACCAGAAGGAGGGGGAATTTATGCAGATTAGTGTTTTTTTTTTTTGGAGGGGGGAACGACGACACAGTTTGGCATGTTTGCCCTGGGTGATCTTGTCCCGGCACTGGGTACATACATGGCTACATTGGTCCAAGCTAGGCCAATGTAGATGTACCCAGTGTCGGCACAAGGTCACCTATAAAAATTGCCATATCTGGAAATCCTCTTTAAAATGGAAATGAGCACCACAAGCTGAAAACTTAATTCATTTTTAATACTTAAGGAAAACTCCCCCATCCCTCCATGTCTCCATGCTTTAATTTGTTGAGAAATCACGTTGAAAAACACCCTCCTAGCATCTCTAGTGTTGGCCATCTTGAGTAGATAATTCATGTAGCTTTTTCTTGCTGAAATCCACCTGCCCTTAGCTCAGGCATATAGGAAAAGGGGGACCTGGTTAGCTGAGAGCCCCACCTCCCAGATGAAACGGGGGGGGGGGGGGGGTTGGGGGAATGCCCATGAAGCCTCCTGGGATGTATGACATATTTTTGGCCTAGGCCAGAAACCAGGAACACTATGGGGAAAAAAGATTAAAACAAGTGACTATAATATGAAAACTCTGCATGGCTTTCAGTTATAACATATGACATCACATAATTTGGGTAAGTCTCATTTTTTGTTTCTGTTCTCTTGCAGTGGACCGAACGACCATATCTTTGTTTACTTCACTGATCACGGAGCTCCGGGTTTGCTGGGCTTTCCCAATGGAATGGTAAGCACCAACCCCACCACAGCCGCTCGTACCGCTTCCCTACTGTGAATCACGTTCTTTCATTTGTGCTGGGAGGAAAACGGAGAGGAAGCCGCATTTCAGATATGAGAACCAGCTGCTGCTTCTCCTAACCCTTTCATGTCCTCTTTATATTACTTCCTATAGAAGATCATTGTCCAGTCCAACCAATAAGGCCCCTTTCACACTGGGGCATTTGTCAGGCGCTACAGCGCTAAAAATAGCGCCTGTACAGCGCCTGAAAAAATCCGGCCCCATTCACTCCAGTGTGAAAGCCGGAGGGCTTTCACACTGGAGCGGTGCGCTAGCAGGACGGTCAAAAAAGTCCTGCTAGCAGCATCTTTGGAGCGGTGTATTCACCGCTCCTACCCATTGAAATCAATGGGACACCGCGGTAATACCGCCGGGGGGGTTTAACCCTTTTTTGGCCGCTAGCGGGGGTTAAAACCGCACCGCTAGCGGCCGAATACCGTGGCTAAAACGACGGTAAAGCAGCGCTAAATATAGCGCTGCTTTACCGCCGACGCCACTCCCCCCCCCGCCCCAGTGTGAAAGGGGCCTTAAGCAGACCTTTACTCAGAAAGTGAAGTTTTGCTGTTATAGGGGACATCTAAAACTGTAACCAAGCATTACTCTGAACAATGTACCTTATTGTCTGTAATTCCTCCTCAAAAATAGCAGAGTACTTCCTGGAATGTTAGTGTGCCTAGGCACTTCCGTTTTGTAGCCTTATGCCCTGTACACACGGTCGGAAATTCCGACGGAAAAGGTCAGATCGGATTATGTTGTTGGAAAATCCTATCGTGTGTGGGCTCTATCGGACTTTTTCCGTTTGGAAATTATGACAGAAAAAATTTGAGAGCAGGATCTAAAATTTTCCGACAAAAAGAAAAAATCAGATCAGACTTTTTCCGATCGTTTGTAGAGAATTCCGTGCCACGCATGCTCAGATCAAATTACGAGACCAAAGCTATTGGCTACTAGCCTCTACATAGTTCCGTCGTGCACAACGAACGTCACCACGTTTTGAACGATCGGATTTTCCGACAATTTTGTCCGACCGTGTGTATTCAACACCAGTTTCGGAGAAAATCCAACGGATTTTGTGGTCGGAATGTCCGACCGTGTGTACAAGGCATTAGGCCTCGTTCACATGGAGGATTTTATTTTATTGCCCCATGCAGGGCCGGGTTTTACCAGCATGGAGATACGCAAGTGTTGCAAGCACCCCCCTGACGGCAGTCCCATAGCTGTCAATTTAAAGCGGTTCTGCACACATTTCATTTAGTAAATCTCTTTGCCTTCCAAATCAGGCAAAGAGTACTAAATGAAATGTGTTTTTTTTTTTTAATATTCTTCCTTTTTTTTTTTTTTTTTCCCCCCACTTACCTTGTAATCGCTGACTTCCTTTCCTCTGTCTCTGCGGCGGTGGGCGGGGTCTCTGCGTCGATCGTCGTCACGCCGCACTGTCTCCTGGGATCTGGTGTCATTGATCCCAGGAGTCAGTGCGGACATCTTCCGAAATCTCGCGAGATGTCAGCCACATCTTCCGAAATCTCGCGAGATGTCAGCCACATCTTCCGAAATCTCGCGAGATGTCAGCCACATCTTCCGAAATCTCGCGAGATGTCAGCCACATCTTCCGAAATCTCGCGAGATTTCGGAGAACGTGAGCTGCACTTCGCCGTTACTGCGCACGCGCGAGATCGGCGCAGTAACGGCGGTGCATGCTGGGCCATCTGAAGTGCCTGTGGGGTTTCACATGCCCACAGGCAAGATGGCACCCAGCAAGAAGAATGTTTGTAAATTATTTTAAAGGACAAAAACCGGCAGCAATGACTTGGTGAACATGAACATCTGAGTAATTAACTAACATCTTGCAATCCATTGCATTGCACAAAAAAAAAAATACAGACAGTGCAGAACCGCTTTAATGGTCATCCCTTTGATTTGTAGATGAATAAACAAAGATACAAAAAGAAACAATGTTTATTTTTATCTTTCTGTTTCAACAGCTGGGCAATGTTGTTGTTAAACATTGTCAGGCTTCTTCTTCTTTTTTTTTTTTCCACAGCTCCAATTGTCAGGACTTTGTTAACACTTCGTGTGTCAACAGGAGAACCCCACTGATGGCTGAATGAGTCATTGGTTGTTAAGGATGGGGCCGCCCGGCTCCTTTAAAGCGGTAGTAAACTACTGGTGCTTCATAAAAAATAAATAAAATAAATGCTGCAAGGCAAGT
Organism: Lithobates sylvaticus; assembly: GCA_028564925.1. Classification (NCBI taxonomy): domain Eukaryota; kingdom Metazoa; phylum Chordata; class Amphibia; order Anura; family Ranidae; genus Lithobates; species Lithobates sylvaticus. The sequence continues at coordinate 59,568,757 of CM053038.1, forward strand.
CATGATGTGCTAGTAAGCATAGCACATTATGAGAAACTTACTTTGGAATGAAGCCATCCAGCGCCACAATGACGCAGATGAGAAGGCTGACATCTTCGCCGGGCTTCCTTCCTGGTTTACGGCCTCCGGCTACATGAGTGGCCGGGAGCGCGATGACGTCACTTCCGGCATGGGCTCTGAAGGTCCGGCACTGTAAGGCCCCTTTCACACTGGGGCGGTTTGCAAGCGCTATTGCGCTAAGAATAGCGCCTGCAAACCGACCCGAAACAGCTGTTGCTGTTCCTTCAGTGTGAAAGCCCGAGGGCTTTCACACTGAAGCGGTGCGCTTGCAGGACGCTCAAAAATGTCCTGCAAGCCGCATCTTTGGCTCGCTATAGGAGCGGTATATTTACCGCTCCTATAGCGCCAGGTCCCATTGAAAACAATGGGGGAGTAAAAACACCCCGCGAGCGGCCGCAATGCGCCGCTAAAACGCCGGTAAAGCAGCGCTAAATATAGCGCCGCTTTACCGCCAGCGCCCCCACCGCTCCAGTGTGAAAGCAGCCTAAGCCTTCAGAGTGTATGTGCCGATGATGTCATTGGCTGCATGCACTCTGAATATCTTCTAAACTTTGCAAGTTTTATGAGATATTCACAATACCTACAGAGTAGAGTTTACTACCACTTTAAGAACCAATAATTGCCAGCTTTTTTTTTTTACATTTAATCGGTCAGTGGGGGAATCCCGCTGACAGCTGAAAAAACCTAGCCTGAAAGTATCAGTTTCAGGTATCGTAGCATTTGCACACGTACCGATACCCCTGTAAATTCTTAGTATCACCACTGACAACGGTACTGGTGCAACACTACTTTTAACATTATATTGTTTAACAAATGGCCTTTCCCAAACACACTGTTGGACATCTCTTCCTCCGAGAAAAATTTCCAGCCTGCTCCTCAGTGGCGGCCAGTGGTATATTACTTATTTATTTTTGGTGGCAAATATAAACAGTGCACAACCCCCCCCCCCCCCCCCCCCCCCCGGTCAGGTCACCCTGACCGGCAACACTTACCACGGGCAGCACTTCCCTCCGGGCGGCTGGCTTCCCCTGCGTCTCTTCCTCAGTATCCCAGCGGGGTCCTCACTGTGCGTCTCCTCCCTCTGAAAATAGGGTAGCTTCTCCTTTTTGTCCTTTTTTCTTCCCTATTGGCCGGGAGGCAGAATCTGTGTGACAATAGCGAATATTCATTCGCTATTGTAACACAAATGTGTTGGCTTCAGGCGCCCGGAGCCCACCCTTTTTTGAAGCCTACCCTGTTTCCCTGAAAATAAGACCTAGCGTGATTGTCGGTGATGGCTGCAATATAAGCCCTACCCCCCAAATAAGCCCTAGTTAAAGTCTTTGTAGGTCTTATTTTCAGGGTAGGGCTTATTTTCGGGGAAACAGGGTAGGGCTTATTTGGGGGTTAGGGCTTATATTGCAGCCATCACCGACAATCACGCTAGGTCTTATTTTCGGGGAAACAGGGTATTAGAGCCTCTGGTTCTAATCGCGTGCCTCAGAAAAAAAAAATATCCCCCATTGGAATCCATGCATCTGGCACTGCATGTAGATCAGGGGGGTGCCCCCTATGGACAAGCCGCCACTGCTGCTCCTCTAAATTTAATTGAATACCAACGCCAATTTTACCCCAGTCATGATTAGAAAAATCAACATTCTTAAAACAAGATTTAAAAAATTGAACAATATTCTACTAGTTTACAGCCAGCTTTTATGTAGATAAAATATATCAAGTCCTTGTGCAGATATACTGTACAGTGTTCTCATTACACACACAGCTGGGACCGTTCTGAAGTGTCCTTTGACATAATTCATACATTGTGTCTTTTGGTTGTTGTAATTCTTTGATTTGTGTTCTCCATTGCAGCTCTTCGAGCAGGAACTGAACATGACCATTCAGTACATGTATGACCACAAGATGTACAAAAAGGTAAGTGCCCGATGGTGTCCTAGGAAGTGGCCAGTTTTTATGATGTGCAATGGGGGAGATTTACTAAAACTGGAGAGTACAGAATCTGGTGCAGCTGTGCATGGGAGCCAATCGGCTTCTAACTTCAGCTTGTTCAATTAACCACTTCAAGACCAAGACTATTTCTGACACTAGTTAACAAGTTAAAATCAGTATTTTTATTGCTACAAAATTAGTTAGAACCCCCAAACATATATATTTTTCTTAGCAGAGACCCTAGAGAATAAAATGGCAGCTGTTGCAATATTTTATGTCACACCATATTTGCGCAGCGGTCTTTTAAATGCAATTTATTTTCAATGCGCTTGAATAATAAAAAAAAAAGCAGTAGAGTTAGCCCAATTTTTTTTTTTATTTTTGTATACATGTGAAACATGTTACGCCGAGTAAATATCTACCTAACGCTTCACACTTTAAAATTGCGCATGCTTGTGGAATGGCGACCAACTTCAGTACTTAAAAAATCGGCAATGCTGTGAAAACTTTTAATGGTTACATGTTTAGATTTACAAAAAAGGTCTCACCCTTACGATCGCAGCAATACCTCACATGTGTGGTTTAAACACTGTTTAACTTTGCAGGCGCGACTTGCATATGCATTTTCTTTGGCGCATGAGCACAGAGGGATGGGGTGCTTTAAAATGTGTGTGTGTGTGATTTCTTTTCATGATCACTTTTATTGCTGTCACAAGGAATTCAAACACCCCTTGCGACAGTAATAGGCAGTGACAGGTACTCTTTATGGAGGGATCTGCACGTCAAAGTACTTAAAACGCCAAAATCTGCGTTTGTTAAAATATGGCTGCTGAGTAAACCAGAAAGTGACGACGTGGCGTCGCTTCTGGGTTGCTACGTTGGCGACCCGATCAAAGCCATATCTGGCTTTGTTCGGGACTCTGGCCAGCCGGCAGACGTGCTGGCTGGTCGCTCTTGTCGCCTGCTCTGTGCAATCGTTTTGCACAGAGAAGCCCCAAATCTCTACTTCTGAGACTCTGCCGGTGTTCTAGGCCCCTCTTCATCGGGTGCCCCCACAGAAAGCTGATTTCCCTGGGGGCACCTTTGCAGGCACGCCCCGAGTCCTACTGTCCATTGACAAACAGTGGGACACCCCCCCCCCCCCCGCTCTCACGTGACTGGACTTGACTGACGGCAGCGGGAGACATATCAATCTGCCTAATGAGGAAAGAGCCATTGGCTGGAGAACATCGCTGGATTTGGCTCATGAAAGAAAAAAGGGGGCGGGGGTCTGGGGGGGAGTTGCCGCACAGAAGGGGTTTCACCTTAATGCATAGAATACATTAAGGAGAAAAACCTGGAGGCTTTACAACCACTTTAAGCTTTGACAAAAAAAAAAAAAAAAAAACCTGGAAGCCAATGGGTTACTATGCAGAGCTGCACCATATTTTAAATTCTCTGGGTTTAGTAAATCTCCCCCAATGTATCAGTGTGCTGAGCAGTGGCGGCTGGTGCTAAGCTTTTTTTTTTGGGGGGGGGGGCGGCAAACAACTCCCCCCGGTCCGCACTCGCCCCTCCAGGGTTGCGGCCAGGGCTTCTCCTCCCGGCCAATCTAGTCTTCCCTGGATCTGCCTCCTGTCCCGATTGGCCAGGGGGAGGAGCCTGAAACCAATAGCGAATATTGATGGTGGGTTTGGGGCTCTGTGCCCAGAGCCCAACCTTTTTCAAGGCAATTCAAGCCTCAGGCTCTAATGTGGCTGGGGGGGGGGCTCATAGAAACCTAGGAGTCCGGGGCCCCACATGCAAACTAGGGGGGTGGCGCCCCTTATGGATCGGTCGCTCCTGGTGCTGAGTCTTCTGTAGCAGAACCTGTTGGAGTGACTTGGAGATATTTGTCTTACAGATGGTTTTGTACATCGACGCCTGTGAGTCCGGCTCCATGATGAATTACCTACCTAACAATGTCAATGGTAAGTGCGGCTGAGATTTATCTTGGTATTTTACAGAAGAGCAAATTCAACCATATACATTACAAACGGTATTACAGATTCCCACTTACAGAATAGTAAACTAATTTACAGGAAAGTATTGCCATGGCAGTCAGCAATTCTGAAGCTGGCAAAAATTATACCATCTGATTGGAAACTCTGGCTTTGACTCAGCAAGAAGGCGTGTCCAGTGTTGCCAACCGTCAGTATCTTTACTGGCAGCTAGTAAAAAAACAACAGGCACTTTCTCCTGCCAGTAAATGTCGATCACATCAAAACGTTGCCAATAAAAAAAAATATGGCTGTGACGCTTGGCTCAGAACTGCTGTCCGGAGCCGAGCGAGACCATCCGAGTACCTGCTACAGTGTGTTAAGTTGGTGTTGACAGGTCTGGTGGAGGTGGTGCCTGAGCATGTTGTGTGATATCACGGTGCAAGGCCGAGCAGAGCGTCCGGAGCCTCATGGGTGGGTTTGCATGATTGCAAGCCGGGAATGGGACTGTCAGTGCTGTTTGGACTGAAGGGACCACCTGGCATGGAGAGAGACTGTCGCTGTTACTCAGGAGGGAGCGTGTCGTGTCCGTGATCTGTGTTGTTTTCGTGTCACTGTGAAAGTCAACTTTGTGTGTGTGTTCCAGGACAAGGTCACCTAGAGCCCAGGGCGAACATGCCAAACTGCCCCTCCTTCCCCCCAGCACAAATGCCCCTCCTTCCCCCCAGCTGCCCCCCTAAAAAAAATTCTCCTCCCCAAGAAAAAAAAAAAAATTCTATTTATATATCTATATCCAAATCCCCCCTTCCTGCTCTACCATATCACCACCTTAGCACAAACCACCCCAAATCAACCTTTTATAGCACAAATTCCCTTTTCACAAAAGTGAGGACACCCCTCACATTTTTGTGCATATTGTATTCTATCTTTTCATGTGACAACACTGAAGAAATGACACTTTGCTACAATGTAAAGTAGTGAGTGTACAGCTTGTATAACAGTGTAAATTTGCTGTCCCCTCAAAATAAGTCAACACACAGCCATTAATTGTTGAGTACACCCCTAAGTGAAAATGTCCAAATTTGGCCCAATTAGCCATTTTCCTTCCCCGGTGTCATGTGGCTCGTTAGTTTTACAAGGTCTCAGGTGTGAATGGGGAGCAGGTGTGTTAAATTTGGTGTCATTGCTCTCACTCTCTCATACTGGTCACTGGAAGTTCAACATGGCACCTCATGGCAAAGAACTCTGCGAATCTGAAAAAAAGGATTGTTGCTCTACATAAAGATGGCCTAGGCTATAAGAAGATTGCCACCGGTGTGGACTCGGCCCCCGTCTCCCATGTCTTTGGATTTGATTGACAGCAAAAGGTTTTTCACCTTAATGCATAGAATGTATTAAGGTGAAAAACTCTGAGGATTTACAACCAATTTAAAGTCCCTTCCCCGGGGGAGAAATAGCCTCGTATCCAGTTGGATCCTGGCCTTCCTTCATTAGGGGAATTTACATTGTATGGAATTTAATAATTCAATACATATACTAAACTGTTAAAATTCATCCATTTATTATAAAATGATTAAAATATATTTCAAGCTTTGCCTAACAAGACTTCTGTTTTTGTGTATACAAAAGATGTAATGTATGGAAATTTTCATACTGTATAACAGACTGTCTCCTTCCCGGGGACAGATTGTGTAGTATGGATCATTATCTCTTCTATATTTACAGCTTCACATTCTATTTTGCAGTTTACGCCACAACAGCCGCGGACCCTAGCGAGGAATCCTACGGCTGTTATTTTGATAAAAAGCGAGACACATTTCTTGGTGATTGTTACAGCATCAACTGGATGGAGGACTCGGAAGCGGTGAGTTTTTTTTTTCTTTTTCTGTACAGACATTAAAGAGGAAGTAAAGAATATTTAAAAAAAAAAAAACGGAACCTGCAAGGCAAAGGCATAATGAGCTAGTCTGCATAGCATACTAGCTCATTATGAATGACTTACCTGAGAACGAAGCAGCCGAAGCATCCCTCATCCACGATCTTCTGCACCGCTATCAAACCCGGAGTGACTTCCGGGTCTCGCCGCTCCATCGTTGTCATTCGCTGGAGCGGCGATGACGTCACTCCCGCGCATGCGCATGAGAGCGGCATATCGCCGTGATCTCGGCATGCTCAGTGCGCCTGCGCGCCGCTGTCTACGGCGCATGTGCCGTAGACAGCGGTGCCTTTTCTTTTCTAAATATATCCTAAACCATGTAGGTTTAGGAGATATTTATTGGACCTACAGGTAAGCCTTAATCTAGGCTTACCTGTAGGTCAAAGTGGTTTATAAGGGTTTACAACCACTTTAAAACTAGACCTGTGTGGTTCGTTTCAATCTGAATCAAAATTCGGACAAATTTTTCGTTATTTGGATGTATCCAAATTTCAATAGTAATGAATTTAACCACTTCAGCCCCAGAAGGATTTACCCCCCCCCTTAATGACCAGGCCATTTTTGCAACACTGTGTCGCTTTAACTGACAATAGCGCAGGCGTGGGACGTTGTACCCAAATAAAATTTATGTTTTTTTTTTTTTTTTTTTTTTCTTCACACAAATAGAGCTTTCTTTTGGTGGTAATGTGATCTGAATAGTAGTGCTGTAATCCTTAATAAAATTTTTGATTTAATATAATATAAAATTACACAGGTAACACTAGTAATAAAACACCAACACAACATAATAAAACCCCCGTTAAGGCCCCTTTCACACCGGGGCGTTTTTCATGCGGTGCAGCGCTAAAAATAGCGCCTGTTCACCGCATGAAAAAATCCGGCCCCTTTAACTCCAGTGTGAAAGCCGGCGGGCTTTCACACTGGAGCGGTGCGCTAGCAGGATGACAAAAAAAGTCCTGCTAGCAGCATCTTTGGAGCGGGATAGGAGCGGTGTGTTCACCGCTCCTATACCGCTCCTTCCCATTGAATAGAATGGGACACCGCGGTGAAACCGCAGCAATACCGCCGCAAAGCGCCGCTACGGCGGCGCTCTGCGGGGGGGTGTTTAACCCCTTTTCGGCCGCTCGCGGGGGTTAAAACCGCACCGCGAGCGGCCGAATACCGCGGTTAAAGCGACGGTAAAGCAGCGCTAAATATAGCGCTGCTTTACCGTTACCGCGGCTCCCCGCCCCGGTGTGAAAGGGGCCTAATATAATTATAAATGTATAAAAAGTCCACATGCAATCCAAAATTAGTATGCAAATTCTTCTGTGATAGAGAAATAAATCCACGTACTTCTCACCAGCTTCCTTCCTGGTGAGAAGTACATGTTTGGAGCATCTAACCTGAAGGAGTGGGTTCCAAGGTGTGCAGAGAGGACTACAGGATCAAATATTTTACAGCGGATGGTCCGTTCCAATGTGATTGAGGTTTTAGCTACATCATATAAGCGTGAGGGGGTCTATTGAGGAAATGAGAAGCCATTGCACCCATAGGTGGTGGTGATAACCGATTTCCTAAATCACACACACACACACACACACACACCTTTTATTACTGATGTGTGTCAGATTTTGGAGTGAATTTATTTCTCGTCTATCAAAGAAGAATTTGCATACCAATTTGGACTTTTTATACATTTTACACATTTAGAAATTGTAGTATTGGCGTTTTAAATGGTATCCTCTATTTATTTTTTTTGGTGTGTGTGGTATTTTTTTTTTTTTTAATTTAGTTCTCGCACTTTATGCATGTCACAGCATTCCCCCCCTCCCCCACTGTCACGTACCTGGTGCTAGAGGCCAATGGAGAGAGAGGGCTTCCCTTGCAGCTAAGTTCCAGACCCCCCTGAGGATGGAAATGGGAGAGGTCAGGCCCAAAGTAGCATGGGTCGCCTGCTATACTGTATGCAGGAGGTTCCAGAGTATATCTGGTGTGCTGGTGTACAATCAGCAGACAGGGGGCGTCCATGAGGTGTTGCAGAATTCAGATAATGCTGAGACTGGAGCATGGTCAGAAGGAAGCCTAGGTCATGAGCCAGGTGGATAGCACAGCAGACAAGGTCAGGTGGATAGCTGAGGTCGAACACAAGAAGCAGACAGGTTAAGGACAAGCCGGGTCTGTAACAGGAGACACAGGACTATCACAGCGCTAACACACTGGAGGAGCCTAAGATCAACCAGCAACTAATGCCACTAGCAGACTTCCTTATATAGGTCCATGTGACCTGCTGGAAGAGATGTTGGGTCCTAAAGTCCTTCTCCTGCCATAAGTGCTGGTAGAGATCCTGGGTCCTAGAGCCCTTCTCCTGCTGTTGGTTCCCTGACACCCACACAGTTAGAAAGCAATCCCTAGGAGCACACTTAACCCTTTGATTGCCCCTGATGTTAACCCCTTCCCTGCCAGTGTCATTTATACAGTGACAGTGCATTTTTTTTTTTTTTAGCACTGATCACTGTATTCATGTTACTGGTCCCCAAAAAGTGTCACTTAGTGTTAGAATATCCACCGGAATGTCACAGTCCCGCTAAAAATCGCTGATCGCCACCATTACTAGTAAAACCAATAAAAAAATCCATAAATCTATCCCATAGTTTGTAGACACTAACTTTTGTGCAAACCAATCAATATACGCCTATTGGGATTTTTTTAAAATGTACTAAACAAATTAAAATTAAGCACATTTTTTTTGTCCTGCACATTCTAATTAAAATGCCTCGATTTACACCACCAGCTTCAAGTATCTGGAATGAGAACTGTACGAGCTATCCAACGGCAGCCAATCAGCTCTTGTGTTTCTAGAGACCATCCGGTATAGACAGGGCTGCTGTTAGAAATCACGGGGCCCATACAGCCCCCTCAGCCGGAAGTGACTGAGGACATAGCTTTACCAGGCCATTTTCTTTGCGGCCTCAATTGCAAAGATGAATGAAATGGAAGTGCTCTGAAGCATCTTGCGCATTCACAAACGGAAACATAGTAAACAGTTTACTGTGTTCGTTCGGGAACGGAAGGGGCCAATAAATTATATATTTACTGGCCCCTTCCCCCGCTATTTTTTCTTCCTAAAACCTCCCCCTGTGTGCCCATGGCAGCTGCAGGCAGGAGAGGAGGGAAGCAGGAAGCACTTCAGGGGAAAGGGGCACACGGGGGGGGGGGGGGGGGCAGACAGCAGATGGAAGGGGTGCATGTGCTAGAACCAATTCCCTGCAGTGCAACCGGAGGGAGAAGCTGGCAGAGCTGCAGGGGCGAGGCAGAATAGGATTGGTGTCTGCATAAGACTGTACAGACTGTACAGCCAAATCTCCTGCTCAGCAGATGCCTGGGCCCCCTTTTGAACTGATGGGGCCCAGTACAGGAGGGCTGACTGTACTGCCTTATTAGAGGCCCTGGGTATAGATCATACATTCACAATAAATAATACAATGTATATAGACTGTAACAGAATAACTGCTTAAATTTCTAATTTGTTTATCAATCAAAGCTGCAAGACGCCATGCCTATCGAGCCATAGTCAGCTTGGCTGACAAGCCTCCCCCAACTCAGCTCAGCACAGTTTGATTGACAGAGTGGCTCCTAGGCTGTGCTTTGTAAATGTAACCACGCCCATGCACATGCAACCACTCCCCTGCATATGTAACCACGCCCTGGCTCCGTTTAACAAAAGCAGCTGTACCTAGTGATAGTATCTTCGACCCCTGTACATGTAACCACATGGGGACAAGTGGGGAACTCCTGATCTAATCCCTGATTCCAGCGGGGGGGGGGGGCTCTTGCCCCTACCTGCGGACACCCATGGCAATGACGCATTGCAATGTTTTCTATATATATGATGAATGTTTTTTGTTCTATGACTTCACATAACATAAAATGTTTGTATTCTAGGAGGATCTGTCACAGGAGACATTACACAAACAGTATTTATTGGTAAAGCAACGTACCAATACCAGTCATGTGATGCAGTACGGGAACCGGGTGAGTGATGGAGACATTCATTGTTGGGTGGAGCTCTATAGACGTGTACACTCAGTACATTGTAGTCCTCTACAGAAATATATTGTGGGATTTATCTTTAATGAATGTTTTACCAACAATGTTACTTTGTATACTTTGTACAAGGTGGCAACAAATGCCGTCCATTTACATGTGCAGGTTCTGCTTCCTCCTTAGTAATGCTGCACAGTGGTTGTACAGATCCTCTAGCTCAATGCAAATGTTTAATTCTTCTGATTGGTTGTAAAACAATAAGCTGTGTGTGTATGTGTGTGTTTTTTTTTTTTTTTAATATCTCAGCAATGATGTTAATGTATATATCCAGGCATTACCCAAATTTATCCCAATACCTCCCTTTTTCCCATCTAGATCCTCTCCCAGATTTATTTATTGTCTCCCCTTCTTCCTGTAGCCAGATATCACATGTATTCCTATCTGCAATGTCTTTTGTCAGGCTTGTGAGATTCATACATGGGCAGCTTCTAGACCCCCGGTGCCCAGTCATTTGGGGCTGCTGCAGACACTTATCTGTATTTCCCTTTTGCCCTGTTTATAGCCGTGATCTCTAGCAGTCTTGTGTGATGTCTCCAGTCTGTGACTCTCTTGAAGCATATCCTCAGTCTCCGACAATGTGAATAGTCTCTGGCCATCTCCTATAGTATGTCTGCAGTCTTTGACCATCTCCTGTATTGTATGCGGCCCTTTTATTGATATTGGGGGCCACACTTGAGCCCCCCTCCCCATGTCAAGAAAGTTGACCACCACTGTTCTAGGCAGATCTTATTGATCAAGGCACACCCCCAAAACTACATCACACAAGAGCCCTCTTCCTACAAAGTCTGTGGACCGGCTCCCAGGAGTCAAGGCAGCAGCATTGCTGGGAAAAAAACAATGTATGTGTGGAGGGGGGGAGGGTTAAGCCTATAAACCCAATGAGGCTTTGGTATTGATATTCTGTATCTTGTTGCTTTTTCCTTCTCAGACTATTTCTAAGATGATGGTGAGCCAGTTCCAGGGTAGCGGTAAAAAAGTCCCCCCTCGGATGACCCTGGAGCCGATATACAACCTGGACCAGACCCCCAGCTCAGAGGTGCCCATGGCCATCCTCAAGAGGAAGTTACTGGCTACCAATGATGCTACTGAGGCCCGGGATATACTGAACAGGATAAAGGCCCTACAGGAGGTGAGAAGACCTGTACGCTGATACAAACCTAAAATAAAAAATTGTAATTTCCATTTTATAGATAAACCGCAGATGTATAAGAAACCCCCAAAAAATCCTGTTCTGTATTAACTGAAAAAAACCTCTATGTTAAAATCAACAGTTTATGCTAGAAAATGACTTAGAACCTCCAAACATTATCTATCTTCTGAAATCCGAGAGACTAGGGGAGCCGTGGCCGTTGCAATTTATTTATCAAACATGTATTTTCTGGAAACAAATATGTTAAAATAAAAATTAGTACACACACACACTATATAATACCAATTTTATTTGTATAGAATAAATTAGATTTTTAATGGTATTCAAATGAAATTCGAATCAATTAGAATTTTCAGAAATTGGAAAAATTTTGTATCGATTCGAACTTGAATAAACGAAACGAATATCGAAAAAAATGTATGTAAATAACAAACCGCAATGAAACCAATTTTTCCATTCTGCACATGTCTATTTAGACAAGCTGTATGGCATTGAACAGTGCTTTCAGTCTAACACTGGACACTTGCTGGGGGCAGATTGGTGATGTCATCAATACAATGGTGCCCCATCATTGTCCAATCAAGATGGCGGGTCTGTGACCAAGCTGTGTTGCTTAACTACAGTAGACAAGCGTGTGGTCACTGACCGGGGTACTTCTAAGCTCCTCTGATTTTCCACATCTGGTCTTTTTTATATAAATCAACATATCCATCTCTCCTCATCTTCCCTCCAGGCCAAAGCCTTGATCGAGAAATCAGTGAAGAAGATTGTTTCTTTGGTGACGGAATCTGATGAGATGACAGACGAGATTCTCACTGACCGGTTGGATATTACCGATCGCTCCTGTTACCGTGCGGCCGTCGAGCATTTCATGAAGCAGTGCTTCAACTGGCACAACCCTCTGGTAAGTCCCGGTCATTATCATTATCACAGCCTCAATCTGCTGCTTCTCTTGGGGGTGTCACAGGGGGCTCAATTCACTAAAGAATATCTCATGAGATAACTGGAAAAATGTGTCACCTGATTCAATTATCTCATGACCAGTGGCGGCCCGTAATGCAAGGGGCAGGGCACCGCCCCCTATCCATGCGTCCGGCCCCCTAATCTACATGCAGGGCACCGGATGTATGGATTGCAAACGGGGGGGGGGGGGTTTATTAAGCACATGATTAGAGCCAGAGGCTCTAATAGGCTTCAAAAAAAGGGTGTGCACAAGGGAAGCTGCCGTGACGCAGAGGAGGAGGTGGCCATAGAAAAGAGCTGCCAGCGCTATAGGTGGGGTAAGTGCCGGGCTGGTAACTGTCTGACGGGGGGGTTGGAGGGGTGTGGGTGACCCGACCGGGGGTGGCTGCGGGTGCATTGTTTGCAACCCCCCCTCCTCCAAAAAATTTACCACCAGCCACCCCTGCTCATGAGAAGCTGAAAATGTCAATTCACTATCTCGCCTTATGAATTATTTTTCTCACAAACCAAAAATGTGAGAAAATAACTTCTAAACAAAATTAAAGTAAATTTATTAAAGGAAATATATAAATGTCATGGTCCAGGCATGAGGTATAAAATAAAAGCCAGTTTGGAGGAGTCTCTGCTTTTTTTGGATCCGTTTCTTAACAGTAATGCGTAGAAACTAAATATGGAATATAGAATAACACTGAATTATCAGGGCTGATTTACTTAATATTAGGGCCGAAACAAGAAATCGATCGCCAACTAATCGATTTATGAAAATTGTTGTAACTATTTTCATAATTGATTAATCGGCCAGCCGATTAGTTGGTCTGCATACAGAATTAATTATTTGTTTACATATCAGAAGACACAGTGCAGCACACATAGAGCTCAGTCCATTAGAGTTGCCACCTTTTCTTCAAGCCAAACCCGAACACTTTAGCGGCGGCATTTTTTTGGGGGGTATACGCTATAAGATTGTAAAAGACCTGGGACACTTTTGGTGGCCTGAAAGAGAGTAGTAATGTGGCGCATAGCTCGCCGCAGCAAACAGTGCGTGTGCCTGAATTGTGAGTGTTCTGCATGGAATGCAGGGGTCAGATATGTCCTGGAGAGAGGGCTAGTGCTAGCAGTGGGGTGGGGAGAGTTAGATATGTGCTAGGGGGCAGTGGCGGTGATATGAGACCTGACTGTGTATTTGTCATTGCAGTATGAATATTCCATGAGACAGCTGTACACTCTGGTGAACCTCTGTGAATCCGGATTTCCACTAGAGAGGTAACCATCTCTGCCTTTCCTTGTAGTAATGTTAATTGCCGTCTATCTGCTCCGTATCCTTCACCCTGCGACTCTTCTGGGGGAAAAAAAGCAACAATGGCAGCCACTCTGATCTGTTGGCAATTAGCATAAAGGTGCACATGGGCAGGACAATATACAGATCAGGACAAGGGGGTTCCCAGCACACTTTCTGCTGCCTTGTAAGGTGAAGTCTTGGCTCTTGGGGTGTTGCAATGTCTGGGTTCCTGGTGTTTCAGTCAGACAGGGTGCCCCTCCTCCCTCCATGGGCACCCAACAACACAGCTAGCAAGGAGACGGCTTTGACAGAAGGCACTTCTCTCTGTCTCCAAGCACCGATCCAAGAGAAGCATCGCATGGGCAGTGCAGGGAGAAGATCACCTAGAGCCCAGGGTGAACAGTCCGAATTGCGCCTCCCCTCCCCAAAATGTAGGAGCATTATGTGTCAGAAAAAAATCCCCCCCCCCCCCCCCAAAAAAAAAAAATCAAGCACGAATCTACCTGCTTATCCACTTAAAGTGGAGGGCCACCCTGAAAAAAAAGGGTGTTTTTTTTTTTTACAAAAACATTTTTTTTTTTTTTACTTACCAGAAATGGCTGTTGCTAGGCAGATCGTCCTAATCTGCCTCTTCTTGTTCCGCGGAGCTGTTCGGTCTTCTGCTCCTAGCGCCGTCTTCTAGTAAATGGGGCGCGGTGTGTTATGGGAACTGTGTGTCCCACAACACATTGCGTTCCCCATTCACAAAGCGCTGCGCGACTCACGCATGCGCAGTAGGAAACGGACAGTGAAGCCAGCAAGGCTCCACTGCCTGTTTCCCTTAGGTGGAATGGCGGCGTCGGGAACCGAGACCCGAGGGAAGATTGGTCTTGGGCGGCCGACATCGCATTCTCTTATTACTCATATGCCCCAGCATAAATCCACCCCCTCTCCGAAATAAATAGGGTCATTTTGGTAGTTTCTGTTGCCATTATGATTTAAAAAGAGTAAACACAGTTGATTGATAATAAATGGCTTCAGCCAAACACTAACCATGAGTGAAAGAAAAGTTTTTGTGTTATCATTCATATTCTCTAAAAAAATTGCCAAGAAATCATAAATTCCGTCAGGGTATGTAAACTTATCAGCAGAACTGAGAAGAGAGAGAGACTTGATCACTTTTCACTACTTTCAATAAAATGATTCCACATTCACTTTTCAGTTTGCATCTCATTAGATATCGGGCGTTCCTTTTAAGCTCTCAAGTAAATTGGCTTATAGTTCAGCGAATGCGTCTTTAGGTTGCACTGTTGATGCTCTCATTGGGTAGAATAGGACTACATGATGCTAAGGTGCTTTGCAATTTATATATATATATAGTTGCTGGGATTTCTGTTTGTTTTTAAAATGGCAACAGATATGACCGGCCTTTTCTCATTGGAACATTTGTTGTGCTGTGTATATAACGGCCCTTTTTACCAGTTGTGGGTTCAGATTGGTGAACATCTTCCATTTTTTCCTGCCTTGTCCTGTTATGTAATATTTAGTATTTTGGAGACACACTGACACTATTTTGTTTTTTACAGCATCACCCGTGCTATGGATAACGTCTGCCAAGGTTTTCACTGACACGACTGGCAACATTGAGTCTTCCAGCAGAGGGCAGTAGAGGGGCACTGGTGCTGATTAATCGTTCTAGAACTTTTTTTTTTGGTACTTTTTTACAAAGCCAAGTCCATCTAATGCCTCGTACACACGTAGGGACTTTTGGCGGCGGACCTAGTCCAGCGGACAATCCCGCGGGACTTTCCGGCTAGGTCCGCTGGACTTTCCGAGGGTGTGGACTTGCCCACACACGCACGGACTTCTCCAGCGGATAATCCGCCGGCCAAAAGTCCGCGGGACTTTTGAAAATGAACGGACTTGCCCACACACGGAGCAGTCCGTTCATTTCGAACGTAACTTCAGGTTACGTAGCTAGCGTAGGCAGTAAATGCCGCCGCGCTAGCTCCGCAAGCTGGCATGGATTTAAAGGGAATCCCCACGCCGAAAAAACGGCGTGGGGGTTCCCCCCAAATCCAAGTCAGACCCTCATCCGAGCACGCAGCCTGGCAGGCCAGGAAAGGGGTGGGGACGAACGAGCGCCCCCCCCCCCCTCCTGAGCCGTACCAGGCCGCGTGCCCTCAACATGGGGGGTGCCCTGGGGAAAGGGGGGCCGTGCGGCCCCCCCACCCCAAAGCACCTTGTCCCCATGTTGATGAGGACAAGGGCCTCTTCCCGACAACCCTGGCCGTTGGTTGTCGGGGTCTGCGGGCGGGGGCTTATCGGAATCTGGGAGCCCCCTTTAATAAGGGGGCCCCCAGATACCGGCCCCCCACCCTATGTGAATGAGTATGGGGTACGATGTACCCCTACCCATTCACCTAAGGTGTAAAATGTAAAGTACAAAAACACACACACTTTTGAAAAAATATTTTATTGCACTGCTCCGGGGGTCTTCTTCCGTCTTGGGGGTCTTCTCGCCGGACTCCTCCGCTCTCTTCTGCTCTTTTACCTAGCTCTTTCACGAGGGGAGGAGTCCGGCTACCTTCTTCGTCGTCGCCGCCGTCGTCTGGGGGTCTCGATCCGCCTTCGGGGGTCTTCGGGGGTCTCTTCTGTTCTTGCGGCGGTCGTCGTCTTCCGCGCCGCCGGCGCCTTCTTCTTCTTCTTGTCCTTCTTCTTGTCCTTCTTGTTCTTCTTCTTCTTCCGATGTTGACCCGACGCTCTCTCTGCCCGGAATGCCTGTGCCGCTCTGCGCTCGGACTTATATAGGGACATGGGGGACAGGGTCACATGCACATGTCACATGGTGACCCCGCCCCCTTGTGTTGTCACAGTCCCGGAGGATGCTGGGACTGTGACATCGCAAGGGGGCGGGGTCACCATGTGACATGAACATGTGACCCTGTCCCCCATGTCCCTATATAAGTCCGAGCGCAGAGCGGCACAGGCATTCCGGGCAGAGAGAGCGTCGGGTCAACATCGGAAGAAGAAGAAGAACAAGAAGGACAAGAAGAAGGACAAGAAGAAGAAGAAGGCGCCGGCGGCGCGGAAGACGACGACCGCCGCAAGAACAGAAGAGACCCCCGGAAGACCCCCGAAGGCGGATCGAGACCCCCAGACGACGGCGGCGACGACGAAGAAGGTAGCCGGACTCCTCCCCTCGTGAAAGAGCTAGGTAAAAGAGCAGAAGAGAGCGGAGGAGTCCGGCGAGAAGACCCCCAAGACGGAAGAAGACCCCCGAAGGCGGATCGAGACCCCCAGACGGCGGCGACGACGAAGAAGGTAGCCGGACTTCCCCCGCTCGGTAAAAGAGCTTGGTAAATGGCGGGGGAGTCCGGCGAGAAGACCCCCAAGACGGAAGAAGACCCCCGGAGCAGTGCAATAAACTATTTTTTCAAAAGTGTGGGTGTTTTTTTTTACTTTACATTTTACACCTTAGGTGAATGGGTAGGGGTACATCGTACCCCATACTCATTCACATAGGGTGGGGGGCCGGGATCTGGGGGCCCCCTTATTAAAGGGGGTTCCCAGATTCCGATAAGCCCCCGCCCGCAGACCCCGACAACCAACGGCCAGGGTTGTCGGGAAGAGGCCCTTGTCCTCATCAACATGGGGACAAGGTGCTTTGGGGTGGGGGGGCCGCAGGGCCCCCCTTTCCCCAGGGCACCCCCCATGTTGAGGGCACGCGGCCTGGTACGGCTCAGGGGGGGGGGGGCGCTCGTTCGTCCCCACCCCTTTCCTGGCCTGCCAGGCTGCGTGCTCGGATGAGGGTCTGACTTGGATTTGGGGGGAACCCCCACGCCGTTTTTTCGGCGTGGGGAGTCCCTTTAAATCCATGCCAGGTCACGGAGCTAGCGCGGCGGCAGTAACTGCCTACGCTAGCTACGTAACCTGAAGTCACGTGCTAAATGAACGGACTTGCCGATGAGCGGCAAGTCCCTTCATTTCAAAAGTCCCGCGGACTTGCCCACTAACGGCGGGATTGTCCGCTGGACTTCCAAGTCCAGCGGATAATTTGAAAACAAAACTTCAAACTTTAGTCCGCCGTACTTTGGCGCCAAAAAGTCCGCCGGCGCCCACACACGAGGGGATTATCCGCTGGACTTCAGTCCAGAGGATAATCCCGCGGGATTGTCCCTTCGTGTGTACGCGGCATAAGACCATGACTTATTTACAGAGCAGGACCGTGGATCTGTGTGTGTGTGTGTAAACATACATATCCACTTCCTGTCAGGGGAGAGGAGAGACAGCTTGTGTGTTCCTAGTATACAGGAACACTGATTGGTCTCCTCCCCTAGTCAGTCCCCTCCCCCCTACAGTTAGAATCACTCCCTAGGTAACACACTTAACCCCTTGATCGCCCCCTAGTGTTTACTCCTTCCCTGCCAGTGACATTTACACAGTAATTAGTGCATTTTTATAGCACTGATCACTGTATAACTGTCAGTGGTCCCAAAATAGTGTTAAAGTGTCTGATATGTCTGCTGCAATATCACAGTCACGATAAAAATCATAGATCACCGCCATTACTAGTAAAAAAAATAATAATAATACAAATTTCATAAATCTATCCCCTTTTTGCGCAAACCTATCAATATACGATTATCGCAATTTTATTAATTTTTTTACAAAAATATGTAGAAGAATACATATCGGCCTAAACTATAACTGGGTACTGACATTTATAGGAAAAATTTATCCAGGCAAAATCTGATTTCCTCTCTGGGATCAGGAAGGAATTTTTTCCCCTACTGTAGCAAATTGGATCAAAAAAAAAAAAATTGGGATATTTATTATAGTAAAATTTAAAATGGTCACTCTTCTTTTGTTTATAGCACAAAAAATAAAAACCGCAGAGATGTTCAAATACCACCAAAAGAAAGCTCTATTTGTGGGAAAAAAAATTGATAAAAATTTGGGTACAGTTTTGCTAGAGCTGGGCAATTTTCTCCAACAAAAAAATCTGCGATTTTTTTTTTTTTTTTTTTAAAAAACAAATTTGATTTACGATTCGAATTGAGTTTTTTTTTATTTTTGATGGACACCGCGCCGGTCCTGAGGAGCTTCGGCCTAGTCCGCGAGACCGGAAGCCACGGACTAGGCCGAAGCCGTGGCCTTGCCTGAAAACTCCTGCCCGCAGCTCCTCAGGACTTGTGCGGTGTCATCGTCGGTCCTGGGTAGCTGCAGGCAGGATTTTTTAGACAAGGCCGTGGCATCCGGCCTCGCAGACTAGGCCGAAGCCGCGCCCTCACCTAAAAACTTCTGCCCGCAGCACCTCAGGACCGGCGCAGTGTCCATCAAAAAAACCTTGATTCGAATCGTGAATCAAATTTTTTTTTTTTTAAATCGCTGATTTTTTTTGGGGAGAAAATTGCCCAGCTCTAGCAACACTGTACCCACATTTTTATCATTTTTTTACCCACAAATAGAGCTTTCTTTTGGTGGTATTTGAACACCTCTGCGTTTTTTATTTTTTGTGCTATAAATAAAAGGTGAAAAAAATCAAAAAAATTGATTTGCTGAAATTCTGAATCGATTTGACCTCTCAATTCAATTCAAGATTTAAATAATTTTTTTCCCCAGCCCTAATTGTTGCATGATCGCGCAGTTATCATTCAAAATGATATCTGCGCTGAAAATTGACTTGGGCAGGAAGGGGGTGAAAATGCCCCCCAGTATTGAAGTGGTTAAAGCCAAAAAACGCCCCCAGACAAAAACTGCTGATAACAGCCTATGTGTGCATGAACACATAGGATAACATGATGGGGAGTTTATTGACTGTAGAAAAAATGTCTGAAGCCAAAAACAGCAGCTGTAAAAACGTCCAGTGTGCATGAGGCCTAATAGCTGAAATATAGCTCTATTAACCACTTCAGCCCCGGACCAATTGGCAGCCAAAGGACCAGGCCCCTTTTTGCGTTTCAGCACTGCGTCGCTTTAACTGACAATTGCGCGGTCGTGCGACATGACTCCCAAACAAAATTGGCGTCCTTTTTTTCCCACAAATAGAGCTTTCTTTTGGTGGTATTTGATCACCCCTGCAGTTTTTTATTTTTTGCGCTATAAACAAAAATAGAGCGACAATTTTGAAAACAATGCAATA
Source organism: Lithobates sylvaticus (assembly GCA_028564925.1). Classification (NCBI taxonomy): domain Eukaryota; kingdom Metazoa; phylum Chordata; class Amphibia; order Anura; family Ranidae; genus Lithobates; species Lithobates sylvaticus. The sequence goes on from CM053038.1 coordinate 59,588,239, forward strand.
TTTTTTGCTTTTTGCTATAATAAATATCCCCAAAAATATATAAAAAACAAACATTTTTTTTCCTCAGTTTAGGCGATACGTATTCTTCTACATATTTTTGGTAAAAAAAAATTGCAATTAGCGATTATTGATTGGTTTGCGCAAAAGTTATAGCGTTTACAAAATAGGGGATAGTTTTATAGCATTTTTATTAATATTTTTTTTTTTTTAATAGTAATGGCGGCGATCATCTATTTTTATTGTGACTGCGACATTATGGCGGACACATCGGACATTTTTGGGACCATTGTCATTTATACAGCAACCAATGCTATTTAAATGCATTGATTCCTGTATAAATGACACTGGCAGTGAAAGAGTTAACCACTAGGGGGGGGGAGGGGTTATGGGCTGTGACGTGTGTGTTTTTTTTTACATTAGGGGGCGGAGCTGACGTCTGACGTCATTGATCGGCTTTCCCGATGACAGGGAACAGCCGATCAATGACAGGCAGAGTAGGAAGCGTAGGAGAGGTTTGTTTACACAGACCTTTCCCCTTTCTTCAGCTCTGTGACCCGATCGCGGGACACCAGCGGCGATCGGGTCCGCTGGTCAGGGTGCGCGACCCACGGCCAGGCAATTAAAGGGCCACGTATATATACGTGATTTTGCCTGCCCGTGCCATTCTGCCGCAGTATATCTGCGTGAGGCGGTCGGGAAGCGGTTAAAGTACATGTAAACCCAGATGCACCAATAAGAAGGCAGAATTAAAGTCCGGCTGCCAACCATGGCTACCAAGGCTTTAGGGGAACCATCCTCATCTCAAGCAAACAAACCAAAGTGAAAGAATTTGGCAGTGGTGGGGCTTCTTGTGTTTTATCAAATTTTATTCTATAGGAAATCGTACATTAAACACAATGCCGTCCACCAGACCGTCCTCCTCCAATTCTTTTCACCCTAGTAAGGGCTCAATCATGGAGGTATTCTGATTAAGTCCCTCTTGGGGTAAAATGGGTTGGAGAAGGAGAAGCCCTTTCCAGGGTGATGTGTTGAAGTAGGAGCACTTCCTGGGGTGAAATGCATTTCTGAGGTGAAACTTTTTTGCTATGGGAAATTGTACGTTACTACACCGTCTACCGTCTACGTTGTGGACGGAAAGAAACTTGCATAATCTATGGGCTGCTAAAGTCCCTAAGGTTGGCCATAGAAAAGTGCTTTTTTTTTTCAATCAGCCAGTGGGCGGATCGGAAAAAAATTATGGAATCCCCCACCCCCATCTATTCACATAAAACAAACACCACACCGACAAGTATTGTTAAGTAAAAGCAGTCAAATTGTATTACAATATCCAATATAAAAAAAAAACATAGATGGGACTATATTGCAAATGTAGAAAACACTTTGCAGTAAAAGGCATTGCCACTCTTGGTGGCAGATGAGTGGGTGTAGCGAAACCTGAGAGGCATTGCCACCCTTGGTGGTACAAAAAAGTGGTTACTGCCCCCACCTGTAACTGGTCACTGCAGCAAAGAACATTGCAAAGGCAAAGCCCCCAGTGCCATCTGTCAGTGCCCCCAGTGCCATATGTCAGTGCCCACAGTGTCAGTGCCCACAGTGTCAGTGCTGCACATCAGTGTCACCTACCAGTGCTCATTAGTGTCCCCTACCAGTGCTCATCAGTGTCCCCTACCAGTGCCCAGTGCCACCTATCAGTGCCACCTATCAGTGCCATCTATCAGTGCCACCCATCAGTGCCACCCATCCGTGCCACCCATCCGTGCCCATCAGTGCCATCTTTGGTGTGCCCATCAGTACCGACTTATCTGTCCCCACCAGTGCAGCCTATCAGTGCCCACGAGTGCAGCCTATCAGTGCCCACGAGTGCAGCCTATCAGTGCCCACCAGTGCGCCTATCAGTGCCCACCAGTGCTGCCTATCAGTGCCCACCAGTGCCGCCTCATCAGCGCATATCAATGAAGCAGAAAAATTACCTGTTTGCAAGATTTTATAACAAACTATTAAACATGATTTTATTTATTTTTTAATTTTCCATCTTTTTTTATTTGTTTAGCAAAAAATAAAAACCCCAGCTGTGATTAAATACCACCAAAAGAAAGCTCTATTTGTGGGGAAAAAATGGTAAAAATTTCATTTGGGTACAGTGTTGTATGACCGCGCAATTGTCATTCAAAGTGCGTCAGCGCCAAAAGCTGAAAATTGGTCTGGTCACGAGGGGGGTTTAAGTGCAAAGTAATCAGGTGGTTAACCTTCTTAGGATCCCTAAGAACTTATTAATAAGAGAAGGGGTAAAAGCGACACTCCAACTCCCACTCACATTAGGAGGACTTGCCCTACCGAACCTTCTTAAATATTATTGGGCAGCGGTGCTGGTCACAGTTAAATGGTGGCTCGCCCAGAACACAGGCAACCCAGCTTCTGCATTGGAGGCGGAGATCCTGGGCTCCCCAGAAGAGCTTAGGAGCCTGGTCTTTAAAGGCCCCAAATCTAGCACAAGGGTCTCTGTCCCAATGAGAACCACCCTCAGGGTGTGGAACAAGGTCCACACTCTAACACAGCAGCCAGACACGTGGTCTCCCAACACCCCCCTATGGGGAAACCCAGAGTTACCCCACTTCCGCACCATTCCTGATCCAGGTATATGGACCAGATATGGAATCACACAACTAAGGGACGTAGTGACCGCTGGACAACTAGCCCCCTTTGACACTTTGAAGCGTGATAAGGGGTTGCCAAACCACATGTTCTTCAGATTCCTCTAACTACGCCACGCATACGGCTCCCAATTCCCTCAGAGAATTGTGTTACGAACAACGGAGCTAGAAAATATTTTGAGATCAGAGGAGCAAAAGGGCACACTCTCTGCTCTTTATAATATGCTGGCAGGGCTGGATACATCTAAGGTCACACAGCTATATAATGCTTGGCAGACAGACATCCCGGACCTGGCGGACGATGACTGGGAGGAGGGCATCCAACAGTATTTACCACTAATGATCTCCGCCAGAGATAGATTTACACAGTTAAAATTCTTACACCGCACCCAGTACTCTCCGGCCCGCCTTGCAAGAATCTTCCCTGGTCGCTCAGCAGTGTGCCCCAGATGCGGGCAAGATGAAGCGGGTTTTTTCCACGTTGTCTGGTCATGTCCCCGCATAGTGGCTTTCTGGCAGGAAGTCCTCACTGATATCAACTCTATAGGGAAGACTAGGGTCCCGTACAGCCCCACTATCCTTCTCTTGGGGGTTTGCGACAACCTTGAAGCCCCCCCAAAAGAAAAAGCTCTTCGTTTTCTATGCATCCTTCTATGCTAGGAAAGCAATTCTCATGCAGTGGAACCAAACCCTACCCCCCACCAAACAACTATGGATGACCTTAATTAACAATGCCCTACCCCTCTACAAACTCACCTATCTAGGTAGGAACTGTCCAACTAAATTTGAAAAGATCTGGGCCCCCTGGGTATCGGCAAGGGAGCTGACCCTAGACTGAGAGCACAAAGATACTCCGACTCTGACGGATGACAGATACTGGTCCATGTAATCCTTCCAATATCTTCTCTGAGGGGCAGATGAGCTACTAGGACAACCGTACTAACCCGGTCTGTCCCCCACCCCCAAGGGACATAAAAGGTGTAATCCATCTGCTCAACCACTATAAGGATGGTAATGGGGAATAAACGAAAAACCTTCATATTTGTCTTTACTTCCTGGTCTGTAAAATGTAATATATGCACAAATGTCTTATCCGCAATGCCTGTATGATACGCTGAAAAAGCTGCTGTTCTGTTTTGGTTTCTTTTCTGTTCTATGACGAATAAATAAACTTTATGTTAAAAAAAAAAAAAAATAAGAGAAGGGGTTTTGTCACTGAAAATAAAGCTTTGTTAAAAAAAACTGTCTCCTAACTTTTTGAGTCTGCAGAGTTCCCCCTTACATCCGAGTCTGCAGAGTTCCCCCTTACATCCGAGTCTGCAGAGTCCCCCCTTACATCCGAGTCTGCAGAGTCCCCCCCTTACATCCGAGTCTGCAGAGTCCCCCCTTACATCCGAGTCTGCAGAGTCCCCCCCCCTTACATCCGAGTCTGCAGAGTCCCCCCCATACATCCGAGTCTGCAGAGTCCCCCCCATACATCCGAGTCTGCAGAGTCCCCCCCATACATCCGAGTCGGCAGAGTCCCCCCCTTACATCCGAGTCTGCAGAGTCCCCCCCTTACATCCGAGTCTGCAGAGCCCCCCCCCTTACATCCGAGTCTGCAGAGTTCCCACTTACATCTGAGTCTGCAGAGTTTCCCCTTACATCCGAGTCTGCAGAGTCCCCCCCTTACATCCGAGTCTGCAGAGCCCCCCCATACATCCGAGTCTGCAGAGTTCCCACTTACATCTGAGTCTGCAGAGTTTCCCCTTACATCTGAGTCTGCAGAGCTCCACCTTACACCAAAGCCAGCAGAGTATCCGCTTACATCATAAGTGGGATCTCTGTGAACTCTGGAATGTAAAAAGGAAACCTGATTTAAGTGAGGGCCCAGATGTATGGGGGAATGCTGTGGACTCGGGTCCACCGCAAGAGTATATTTTGCCCAATTTCCTAAATTCAGCATTCAAATTTTATATCTAGTAGCTAACATCAGATGCTCAGGTAAGTTCTGCTCTGTGGCATAAGCAATTGGTGAATAATGGCAGAACATTCCCTTCCTTCTTGGTGTCCCATCTAATGAGCGCACAGTACAAGTGTGCTTTTCCTTCTGATCTCTTCATGGACAAAATTGAGTACAAATGACTCTCATAATCACCCTAACTGCCTTTAGCTCATATTTATTATTGTATGGTGAACTTTACAGTAGAGTTTAACCAAGGTCACACTGTACTATAAAGGTTTCCTCTGCAATATACAGCTGGGGGAGATAAAGGGACATATCGCAGCTTCAACTGTAAATTTTAAAGAGATGAACATTGTCTGTTTTCATATACGTTCGTTTTTTGGTGCTTTAAAGTTTCAGTGAACCTCCCAAAAAACATTCTAGATACAATAGATTTATAGAACATTGTGCTTTTAAAAAAAATAAAAAACGCCTGTTGATTCTGCCAGTGCCCTACTCTTGCTCGTTAGTGGTTGCAACAGTCTGCAGGCTCATCTACCCTGCAGAGCTGCACGATTCTGGGAAAAATGAGAATCACAATTTTTTTGCTTAGAATAAAGATGATGATTCTCTCACAATTCTTGCGGCGTAACATCATGTTTCACATTATACAACAATTTGGGCTAACTGTTTAGTTTTTTTTTACAACTCATGATCTACATCCGCCCACTCCTCAACATCATCAGAAGATCAGACCTCTGCTTCCACTCATACGCTGACGACACGCAATTATATTTTCGTATCACCAGACAAAAAGACCATCATCAGCAATTAGAAAAATGCCTCACTATGATAGACGACTGGATGACCACTAGCTCCCTCAAACTTAACGAATCGAAAACAGAACTTCTTATTCTACATGCAAATCAAAACCCCCGAACCAAGATCCCTTGGACACCACCCACCATCTTTGGACAGACCATCGCCCCTAGGACGAAGGCCAAGAGTCTCTGAGTCATTTTTGACTCAGAAATGTCAATGGATGCCCAAATAGGAGCAGTAGTCAGTGGTTCTCACCATCTGCTCCGCCTGCTACGCAGACTCATCCCCTTCATTCCAAAGGAGGACAAAGCAGTGGTAGTTGGAACAGTCATCAATTCTCGACTGGACTACGCAAACTCCCTTTACATAGGATTACCCCAATATCAACTTGCGCGCTTACAACTTATCCAAAACACGGCGGCAAGGCTGATAACAGGAAAAAAAACCTGGGAATCCATCTCCCCTTCCCTGAGGAACCTACATTGGCTAACCGTAAGGAATCGGGTCACATTCAAGGCCCTCTGCCTCACCCACAAATGCACACATGGAAACGCTCCGCAATACCTTCTCGAGAAAATAAAACACTACACACTGAATCGCAGTCTTCGATTGGCTAATCAAAAGCTCCTCCTCATTCCTAAATCCCGCTACAAATCAAAGGGGGAACATAGATTCGCTGTCCAAGGACCACGGCTATGGAACGCTCTACCAACCGAAATTCGCATGGAAGAAAACCATCAGGCCCTTAGGAAGAAACTCAAGACCCACCTCTTCTAGAAGCTCGACAACAAAACGCCAATACAGTGCCTTGAGGCGATTCAGTTCGCATTGTAGCGCTATACAAGTTATTCATTCATTCATTAAAGTGTATTTTTTCCCCCATAAATTGCATTTTAAAGACAGCTGAGCAAATGCAGTGTGACATAAAATATGGCAACAACCACCATTTTATACTCTAGGGTCTGCCTTGTCCTGCCTACTGCACCAATAGGGAAGTACAGGGCAAAGTTTCAGCCTCAGGATTGAAATCTGTATTTGCATAATGACACATTCCACACTTTTGTCCTGAGTAGTCAATTATGTGCAGGTGCCTCCTACCAACCCCTGGGGGTGGTATAATACATTTTAGATCCACCAGTGAGTTTACTTGCCCTTGATGCCTGGAGATTCTGTGTTACATTAGATAAGGAAAAATGGAAACATAAACAAGTTTGGTGGCCCACCTCACATACAACCATTCCTCAAAGCTTGCTGACCAGTTGTCTGTCCTAAACCCTAGACAAGGCACACTGTGACCAGGAGTTGGTCCCAGGTTTGGTCATCTATCTCGTGCAAAGCCATTCCTCAAAACTTGTTGACTAGGTGTCTAAATTAAACCTGGAAAAAGGTGCACCATGACTAGGAACCAGTCCCAGGTTTATTGGCCCATCTCACCCATAACTGTTTTTCAAAGCTTGCTGCCTGGTTGTCTGTCCTAGATCCGGCACAATGCGCACCATGACCAGGAATTGGTCCCTGGTTTGGTGGCCCACCTCACACCATACAACCATTCCTCAAACTTGCTGCCTGGTTGTCTGTCCTAGTTCCGGCGCAATGCGCACCATGACCAGGAATTGGTCCCTGGTTTGGTGGCCCACCTCACAACATACAACCATTCCTCAAACTTGCTGTCTGGGTGTCTGTCCTAGATCCAAGAAAAGGGGCACCATGACCAGGAATAGGTCCCAGGCTTTGTCATCTATCTCATACGCAGCTATTCCTCAAAACTGGGTGTCTGTTTTCAGGCCCCAATATGTGCTGCATCTTCCATTGGGAGTACAAAGAAAGCAGCAAAGGTGAGACTCCTTGTTGTGGCCGTAGCAGGAAGACGGAGCTGTGACTTAGCCTTCCGAGAGCTGTAGGAAGCTCAGTCATGTTTTTATGGACCTTTTCTTACCCCTTCCACCCTTCCTGTTGGCCAGTAAGGCTGCCCATTATGGTGATAGCCCATAGCAAGTTGGGGGAAAGGGCGGCCAGCTATAGTCTGCCATTGGACTGCAAAGATGAAATGCAAGGGTTATAATCTATAACATGTATAATATTCTCTTCATACCCCACCCAAAATAAAATGTCATTACTGTGTCATATCAATGCCAAAATAGGTAGACCTGAATGCCAATCCACTGATATAACCTTCCACCTTGATTTGCTAATGCTGGTCATATCTGACATTTGTATGCCGTGGTAGAGCTGTGAGCTTGGTTTTGGCTTTAAGAGCAGGTGAAGGCTTACATTTAGGGGGCTCTCAAAGAGTACACCCCACACCCCTTCCCTGCTGATGGCACCCATGGTGGTTCCTGGGCTCTCCCGTTGCTCCAGGGAGCCTGAGACTGTGGGAAACAGCTTGATCATTGAGAGCAGGAGGAACTCCAGGAACAACAGTTCCCTTATCCCTATAATGTTGATTTTTAACATATAATTCATTTTTTTTTTACATGTTTGGTATTTATTTACTCGACACAACCCAATCTTTTCTGTTTTACCAAAAAATTGGGTATAATATTGTGTTTTTTTGCACTAAAATTCACTTTATTGTACTTTTCTCCTAAAAATATACATTTGATAAATAGCTGTACAAATATAAAATAAAAATAAAAAATTGCTCCGATAGTCGAGTGGTTAAGCCCTGAGGAAGAGATCTTTGGAGTCTCAAAACGTGTTGGCTGTTTTTTGTCCTTTCTATGGTCATTTATTGACTTACGGACTCTTTCTGCTGTAACTGTATGTAACATTTTCTTCTGAATGAATGAATGAATGAATGATTTGTATAGCGCTGCAACTGCGAACTGAATCGCCTCGAGGCGCTTGATCCGACCTGTGTTGATTCCTTTTCAGAAGAGGTAGGTCTTGAGTTTTTTCCTGAAGGCCCGATGGTCTTTTTCCAAGCGGATGTTCCATAGCCGTGGTCCTTGGACTGCAAATCTTTGTTCTCCCCTTGACTTGTACCGGAATCTGATCTATTTCCAGGCTAACGTGTGCCATGCTTATCAATTGATCAAGAGGAACGGCATCTCCAATGAGCAGATCGTGGTAATGATGGCTGACGATATCGCAGATAATGACTTTTAAGTGTTCTATACATTAAAAGTAGAGAACTGTCTGACTTTGATCTGCGTCTGGAGTTCCACTTTAGCCCCTGGATTGCTTTTACAAGCAGCAGAAGGGGTTGTGTCTCAACCCACCACCCTACTGCCTTCCAGGGCTTCATCAGGACTGTCCCATCCCACCAGGAGACCTAAACGACCTGATTATAGAGGCCAACATTGACCAGAAAGGCTTGGATCACCTCTATGATATAGGAACCCCCGATTGTAGATGGCGCCATTTAAAAAAACAAAAACATTTGATCTCACCAATCTTGGTGTGAACAAATGCTTTTAAGGGCGGAGGAGGGATTTGGGGTCTGATGGACTCCAGATCCCTCCATAAAGAGGACCTGTCACTGACTATTGCTTTCACAAGGGATGTTTTTTTTTAAGAGCAATAAAAATGATAAAAAAATAAATAAATAATTAAACAACAGTGTAGAAATAAAAAGTAAAGTGAATGAATTTGAGTGAGGGAATGATGGCCCCCACTAGACTCAATGACGTTGGATGACGGAAGAGACGTCAAATGTCACTTCCGCCCAACGGCCTTAACGGCTTCAGCACCGGGCCATTTTTTACCCTTCCTTACCAGAGCACTTTTTGCGATTCGGCACTGTGTCGCTTTAACTAACAATTGCGTGGTCGTGCGACGTAACACCCAAACAAAATTGACGTCCTTTTTTTTCCCACAAATAGAGCTTTCTTTTGGGGGTATTTGATCGCCTCTGCGGTTTTTATTTTTTGCGCTATAAACAAAAGAAGAGCGACAATTTTGAAAAAAAAACACAATATTTTTTACTTTTTGCTATAATAAATATCCCATTTTTTTTTAAAAAAAAACAATTTTTTTACTCAGTTTAGGCCGATACGTATTCTTCTACATATTTTTGGTAAAAAAAAAAAAAAAAATCGCAATAAGCGTATATTGATCGGTTTGCGCAAAAGTTATAGCGTCTACAAAATAGGGGATAGATTTATTGAATTTTTTTTTTTTTTTTTTACTAGTAATGGCGGCGATCTGCGATTTTTTTTTTCGTGACTGCGACATTGCGGCGGACACTTCGGACACTTTTGACACATTTTTGGAACCATTCACATTTACACAGCGATCGTTGCTATAAAATTGCATTGATTACTGTGTAAATGTGACTGGCAGGGAAGGGGTTAACACTAGGGGGCGCTGTAGGGGTTAATGTGTGTCCCTATAGGAGTGATTCTAACTGTGGGGGGAGGGGACTCAAGGGGAGGAGACCGATCATGTGTTCCTCCGTACTGGGATCACATGATCGGTCTCCTCCCCGCTGACAGGACGTGGAGCTGTGTGTTTTTACACACACAGCTCCACGGTCCCGCCCGGTCCCGTTGTTTTAACGGGCAATCGCGGGTGCCCGGCGGACATCGCGGCCGCCGGGCACTCGCACCGGGTCCCGAGCGATGCCGCGGGCGCGCCACCCAGGCGGCCGGGAATCCGAGGACGTCATAAGACGCCCACCCAGGATGGGAGATCCACCTTGTGGGCGTCATATGACGTCGGGCGGTATTGAAGTGGTTAAAGGGATAAATATACTTTTTTTTGTTATTGCATTTAAGTGTAAATGTGAGATCTGAGGTCTTTTTGACCCCAGATATCACATTTAAGAGGCCCTGTCATGCTTTTTTTCTATTACAAGTGATGTTTACATTCCTTGTAATGGGAATAAAAGTGATCCAATAATTTTTTATAAATAAAAAGTAAAATAAATAAGAAAATAAATAAATTGTAAAGCATCCCGTCACTCCGTGGTCACATGCAGAAGGGAACACATACATAAGTCTCGCCCACATATGTAAACGGTGTTCAAACCACACATGCGAGGTATCGCCGTGATCGTTAGAGTGAGAGCAATAATTTTAGTACTAGACCTCCTCTGCAACTCAAAACTGGTAACCTGTAGAAATGTTTAAACTTTGTCCATGGAGATTTTTAAGTGTCAAAGTTTGTCGCCATTCCACGAGCGGGCGCAAATTTGAAGCGTGACATGTTGGGTATTAATTTTACTCTGCGTAACATTATCTTTCACAATATAAATAAATGGGCTAACTTTACTCTTTCCTTATTTTCCAGTTCCAAAAAGTGCACTTTTTTCCCAAAAATTGCGTTTGTAAGACCACTGCGCAAATACGGTGTGACACAAAGTATTGCAAAGACCGCCATTTTATACTCTAGGGTGTCTGGAAAAAAATAAATAATGTATAAAATATATAATATTTGGGGGTTCTAAGTAATTTTTTAGCAAAAAAAAAAGATTTTAACTTGTAAACAAGTTTGAAAAATAGGCGCGGTCCTTAAGTGGTTATCTTGTCGCCTATGGATAGTAAAAATTGGCGCGGGCGTACACAATTTTAAAGCGTGACATGTTTGGTATCTATTTACTCAGTATAACATCATCTTTTGTTTTACAAAAAAAAAATCAGGTTATGTATTGTGTTTTGCAGGAACACAGGATCCATTCCTTCCCTACTGATAGAACGGCGATCTGCCTTGTTTACATATGCAGATCGCCGTTCTGGCTCTCTGCCTAATGATCAGCAGTTGTAGAATACAGTTGATTATTCCACAATAAGAAAGTCACAGCTAGTGCCAGGACAAGGTCATTTAACGCAGAGGGCGACAATGCCAAACGCCCCCCCCCCCCCAAATGAATGAGCATAATGTTTTGACAAAAATACCCTCCCCCCAAAAACAATTTTTTGGGGAGCATCAATCTGCTAAATTCTTTGTAAAGTTTCCCCCAAATGAAAAATTCCCCTCCTCCAGCACAACTACCCCACCCCCCCTGCAAAAATCCCCAACTTTTCTACCACCACCCTTCCTCCTAGCCTAAATCCTCTCCCCCCATCCAAATCTCCCCTTCTAGCACAAATCACCCCCCCCCCTTAAATGTAACCTCCTAAAATGAATCATCTGCCACAGTCACCCCCAAATTTCCTCCTCCCAGTACAAATCAACAAAAAGAAGTCAGTAAATCACATATTTACCGGCTCCTTCCTCCGCTCTCCATCCTGACAGATCTGGGGCAGGAGGGACCGGAGGAGCACAGAGGGGGCAGAGGAGGACATGGAGGGGGACCTTAGGAGGAGGACACAGAGGGGGACTTGAGGAATAAACGGAGGAGGACTGGAGAAGGACACAGGGGACAATTAGGGACGATCGGTGCAGTGGTGGGGGCAGTTACAAGCACTGATCTCCCTGAATAGATTTTCATAAAACAGCTGAAAGCTGTGGGAGGGAGAGGAGAAGAAGCAGCTCATCCCTGACTGTCCCCTGTGTTCTCCTCCGTGTCCTCCTCCTTTTCTTCCTCTGGTCCCCCTCTGTGTCCTCCTCCATTCCCCCTCCGTTTCCTCCTCCATTTCCTCCTCCAGTCCCCCTCTGTGTCCTCCTCCCTGCGCCTAAGATTCCTCTCCATATCCTCTTCCGGTTCCCCTCTGTGCTCCTCCGCCCACTCTGGGCTCCTCCGGTCCCCCTGCCCCAGATCTGCCAGGATGGAGAGCGGAGGAGGACATGGAGGAGGACAAAGAAGACAGTCAGGGACGATCGGTGCAGTGGTAGGGGAGTTCATAGATTTCAATAAAGCAACTGACAGCTGCTTCTTCTCCTCTCCCTCCCACGGCTTTCAGCTGTTTCATTGTTTATTTAAATCTATACAGGGAGATCAGTGCTTGTAACTGCCCCCACCGCCACACCAATCATCCCTGATTGTCCCCTGTGTCCTCCTCCGATCCCCCTCCGTGTCCTCCTCCAGTCCCCCTCCATGTCCTCTGTCCCCTCTGTGCTCCTCCGCCCCCTCTGTCCTTCTCCAGTCCCCCCTGCCCTAGATCTGCCAGGATGGAGAACGAAGGAAGGCGCCCATAAATATGTGATTTACCATCTCCTTCCTTTTCCGAATGCACTGTGATCACTGACTGTCCATTCATAACTGAGCAGAGTAAACTGTGTTTACGATGTTTCAGTTCATGAATGGAGAGGAGCCTCTGTCTCCTTTCCATTCATCTTCAGTGCAGCTGAGGCTACAGAGAAGGGCACTGGGAAATCTTTGTCCTCAGTCCCTATCTCTGTCTCAAATGGGAGATGTCAGGGGTCTGTTTAGACCCCTGATATCTCATTAACCCCCCTTAAAAAAAAAAAATATATATATATATATATATATATATATATATATATATATATATATAAAGAAAAATTGTAATAAATAAATATTTTAAAGTAAAATTGTAAAAATAGTACAAATTTAAATAAAAAAACACTGACACCGTCCACTCCCTCCCCCCACAAAATACAGAAAGCATTGTAAAAAAATATATAAATTGTAAAAGATTACAAAAAAAAATTGCAAAAGAAATTAAATTGTAAAAAATAAAAAACTACTAACACAGTCCTTGCGTCATCAGTGCTGCATATTAGTGCCATTGTCATTTTTAAAAAAAAGAATCTGTATCAGCAAGTACTTGAAAAAATGGGACGGGTATTTCACATCTCGGGTGTCCTGCTAATGACATTGGCAGAGGCAACAGGTTCTCAGGAATCTCTTGGAAAGAGAGTACTTTATTGTATATTTATCATTGTGGGAATGACGAGCATTAAAGGGGGGGGGGGGGGGCGGCCTCATTCTTGCGGTTGATGGAGACTTCCTAAATTATCCTATGCGTAATTCTCACTACCTGCCTTTCATTGTTTCACTTCCTTACGTCATTACGCATCCAAATTCTTTGACTGATGTCTGCCCCCCACCCCACTGTGGTACAGTCATCAGTTATGGTGTGAAGAGTCAATTCCAACTGTCAGATTGCAGAACTGAGAACAGCTTCGTATCTCACATGATGCTTTATAATACTAGCTGTGTATTGTGCTGACAAATCATGTGATGGTCTCTCATCTGGGTTCATGGCGTTACCTTAAAACAGTGGCCGAGGCTGACATGTCGTTCTGTCACACTTGAATAAATGTGCGTTTTACACAGTGTACTTTGTATCTTTTAGAGTTAAAAATGCATCTAAAGCCAAAACTTTTTTTTCCCTTTTGTTTGGGATAAAGAATGATTGAACTGGTTAGAATTTTTGTTGGATGCCGGAGTCCCATTGGGGAGATTTCCCATCAATTCCTCTCTTGGAGACACCCCAGGAAGTGTGAGGAACAGTGGCGGCTGGTGCTCAAAATTTTTATGGGGGCAAACAAACTGAAAAATTCTGAAAAAAAAAACATCAATTGCAGCCTCATTGTACCATGAATCGCAGCCACTGTGCCCATCAGTTGCCACAGCTGTGCCCAATAAAATGCAGCCACTGTGCCCATCAATTGCAGCAACTGTGCCCATCAAACGCAGCCACTTAATGGACGGGACATCCCGGATTCCCACACAGGTCACAATCTTCACACTGCTTGTATATTCTTCCTATTTAATGCCTCAATTTCCTCCAGGCACAGTGAAAATATACATACAATGTCCCTGATTTTTTTTTTTTAGGAATGAACCCCTTAGGCCCCTTTCACACTGGGCGTTTTTCAGGCGGTACAGCGCTACAAATAGCGCCTGTTCACCGCCTGAAAAAATTCGGCCCCTTTAACTCCAGTGTGAAAGCCGGCGGGCTTTCACACTGGAGCGGTGCGCTAGCAGGACGCAAAAAAAGTCCTGCTAGCAGCATCTTTTGAGCGGTATAGGAGCGGTGTGTTCACCGCTCCTATACCGCTCCTTCCCATTGATTTGAATGGGAAACCGCTGTAAAACCGCGGCAATACCGCCGCAAAGCGCCGCTACGGCGGCGCTCTGCAGGGGTGTTTTAACCCTTTTTCGGACGCTCGCGGGGGGGTAAAACCGCACCGCGAGCGGCCGAATTCCGCGGTTAAAACGACGGTAAAGCAGCGCTAAATATAGCGCTGCTTTACCGTCACCGCGGCTCCCCGCCCAGTGTGAAAGGGGCCTTACACACACAAAAAAAATAAGATATTTATATAAAATGTTCCGCACTGTATTCAGCATTACAATTTATAACGGACTGGGAACTGCTGCATGTCTGAAATTCCTTCAGTGGGACAGATAGTGTGTAGTATGGGTCATTATCTATTGTAGATTTATATCTCTATGTTTAACATTTTGTAGTTTACGCCACCACATCTGCCAACCCTCACGAGTACTATTATGCCTGTTATGACGAAAAGCGTCACACTTATCTTGGCGATTTTTACAGTGTCAGCTGGATGGAGGATTCAGACATGGTGAATTTTTGTTTTCTGTACAGGTATTAAAATGCCTCAATTTACACCACCAGCTCACCAAGTATCTGGAATAAGAACTGTATGAGCTGTCCAACGGCAGCCAATCAGCTCTCATGTTTCTAAAGACCATTAAAGTGGAGCTCCAGCCCCCCACCAATAAATTAAAAGTCATCAGCTACAAATACTGACCTGCAGACACTAATCTGTATTTCCCTATTGTCCTGTTATATCAGTGATCTCTAATGCCGCGTACACATGGTCGGAATTCTCGTCGGAAAAAGCTCTGATGGAATTCCGACGGAATTTCACTCAAACTGTCTTGCCTACACACGGTCACACCAAATTCCGACGGTCAATAGCACTACGCCTTAAAAGTCTGCATCTGTAGTGCCCACAGCGCTGCTGCCATCCGATCTCTCCCCTCCACTGTACATATCTGGACACAGAGGGGAGAGAGGAACCGGCGTCATCTTGACGCTGGTTTGTTTACAAGTGATCGCTCCGTCATTTGATGGAGCAATCACATTGTAAACGGCCGACGGGTGCACCAAGATGGCCGCGGTTCCGAAGCTAGGCTGAAGCCGCTGCCTTTCCTAAGGCCAAGGCCGCGGAGCGCTAGGCGGATCGTGGAGGGTAATTGTGGTTACGCCGCCCAAGTAATGGGAACAGCGTTACCATGAGGGGAAGAGTACTCGTTACCCTCTAAAGCAGGGGTCTAAAAACTGGCGGCCCTCCAGCTTTTGCAAAACTACAAGTCCCATGAGGCATTGCAAGCCTGACTCCCACAGGCAGAGGCATGATGGGACTTGTAGTAATGTCATTAAGTAACGCCTTTACTTTAATTCAGTTAGTTACATCAGTGAATGCTTGCATCTCCATGTGTTGCCGCATTCCCCCACCAAACGGGCGGAGAAATCAGCACCACAGGGGACCCACAGTCCCCCCGCAATGGAGCGACCCACTCAGGAGGGGAGCATTTAACCTTAGAAAGTAAAAGAACAGTGTAGGTGTGTTTAACCAGATAGTGTGTTGCCTTGTCCATTGTTCAAGTTAGGGTTAGCAGCAGTAGGGGGGCGAAACAGCAGTAATCAAAAGTTCAACACTATTTTGGGTTACACCACACTAGGTAATCTGCTCCCCAAATGAACGCCTACTGGGCTACCTATCACTGTAACCATATTACATACAACAGTGTTTGGTAGGAAATATAAGCAAGCAGCCACTGTATTGTTCCAGTGGTACAACCATCGGCCTCCCGCCCACTGCACCTCCATCCCACTTTATCAGATGTGTCCTCTGCAATGTAACCACTGATAGAGGCACAGGGGACAAGGGACCCATGGAGAGTGGCAGGGCTTTAAAAAAAAAAACACACTTAATCAAATCGATTCTTCTGAATAGTAGAAAATTGCGCCTCCACTATCTGCAGCAAGGTCCCCCAGGCATTTCAAGTGGAGTCTGTGATCCTCACCACATTTGGCTATCCACCTCCCCCAAGGATCTCTGTATGCAAACCTAATTTGACCTGACCCATCAATGGGATGGCTCTGGGGAGATGCCAAAGCTCCTCCTCCATGTTCTCCTCTCCCGTGCTTCTCACCCCTTATCCTAGCACTCCCCCCACTTACAATCTGATGGTATTGTTCCTCACAGCTCCCTGGAGTTCAATTGTGCCTCAGGCAGGGGGCCAGGGGTTCGTATAGTGGGCAGATTCAGTTTGCATGATAAAGCACTCACTTTGTGCTAAGGCTGTGCTGTGTGGAAGGATTGGGTGCTGTTGCTTAATAACAACAGGCACCGCGGGGAGGAAGGTGCACCCACACACCCAATTCACCAGTGACCCAAAATCATTTCTTTGCGGTGAGCCGCCTCCACTCGTCCCACCGGGGCTTCAATGTCGGCCTTCGTTGGTAGAGCCTGGAAGATGGCTCGAAGTTCTTCATCCACTCTGTATGTCAGGGGGTCCGTTGATAATGCTGGGAGAGATTTCTGGGCTCAGGGATCCTGCAGGTGAGGCCGGTTGAGTGAAACGGTCGGGCCAGCTGAATGTGAAGCGTGTGCGCGACTGTAGTAGCTGAAAAAGTCGCTGTATTTCCCCCGGTGGCGGTGGCGTACATTACAATGCCGTCTACCAGAACCTGCTCTTCCAATGCATTTTTACCCCAGTAGGGGCTCAATCATGGAGGTACTCTGATTACTTTCCTCTTTGGTGTCCAATTCATTGGAATGGAGGAGCCCTTCCTAGGGTGATATGTGTTGAAGTAGGGGCACCTCCTGGGGTGAAATGCATTGGAGAAGGAGAAGCCCCACTTGGGGTGAAATTATGTTGAAGGAGGAGGATCCCCTCTGGGGTGAAAGAGGTTAGAGGAGGGGCAGCACCTGTTGGATGGTGTTTGTATCACACCAATGAAATAAAGTTTTTTGAAAAAGAAAAAGAGGTTTTGTCAGAGGTGTTTTTTTTCTCACTTTAGATGTAATATGCAAATTTTCTCATATGAGCTTTAAAATGTTAATGCCTTTTTTAAAAGTGATTTTCAATATTGTTAAACCTGAACCTGAATCCTGCCATGAAAGCCCATGCTCAGACACTTCCTATTATGGAGTGACAACACTCTTCCCCATCTCCCAATTATTATTCTCCGTTGTCCCATGTGCTTCAGTGGACATTACAAGTGACTATTTCAGAACACGTTGGACAGGCATGATTATCACTGGAGTGTATGTGCACAGGGAGTGGTTGCAAGGAGGCTGTAGGAGATTATCAGCACTGAAATGGAACAAAGGCTAAAGAAAAACTGAAAATACTATTAAAAAAAGAAAAACATCCCATCCATCCAATCCATCCCTCCATCCCATCCCAACATCCCATCCCATCCATCCATCCCATCCATACCTCCATCCCATCCATCCATCTATCCCATCCATACCTCCATCCCATCCATCCATCCCATTCATCCATCCCATCCATCCATCCCATCCATCCATCCATCCCTCCATCCCATCCA
>CM053038.1:59606499-59608999 GCA_028564925.1 Lithobates sylvaticus
GTGCTTGAGATGACGGGGTTTTGCTTACAGCGTGCCTAGTAGTCTTGGTTACAGGGGGGAGGTTCTGCCTCGCTGAGTATGCATGTCGCTGTGCGCACTGGTCTACCTCCTGAGGTTGATGACGCATGCGCGTCCACATCACGCGGGACAGGGTTGCCCTGATGCACCCTGGTCCTTGAAGTATCTGGGAAGCAACCTAGCTTTAGGCGGGAGCGTGGATCGATGACGCAGAGCGCTGTATGCGTGCCGCGTCATCGGTTAACGCCCACAGGGGCGGGATAGAACAGGGTCTACCTACTTAAGGACGCCTGAGATGGCCATTTGGTGTCCTCCCTCTCCTCAGCAGTTGGCTGGAGGAGTCCTTTTTGAACAGGCATGGATATCCTTTATGGTACCTATTGAGGAACTTTTTTCTGCAACAATAGCGGGTAAGCTTCCCTACTATAAGGCCTGGCTGGCAAATGCTGTTAGTTTTACCCGTCTAATTATTTTTCTATGTTGTATTTCTTCCATAGCCTATGCGTTTTTTTTCAAATGCCAAATAAAGCTATAGAAACTTTGTTTCCAAGGCTGTCTTGTAGAGAGATATGGACTACCGCCCCTCTTTATGGCATCTGTTTTGGGTCTGAAGGTCCATGGGGAAGCAATACCATATACAGTAAACCCCCGCTATATCGCGGTTCAGTTTTTGCGGTCCCGGTATATTGCGGTATTTTAATTAGGACCTGTTATTCTGATATTGTGGTAATATTTCACCATTTTCGCAGTTATGTACGCTATTTTTTACTGTACTGTACTGTTAAGACAATATTTTTGTGTTTTAAAAATCCTCTTGATCTCTCTCTCTATCTTTAATGTGTTTCTATTGCATAAAAGTGTGTTTAAAGACCTTTAAATGCTATTAAAAAATTAACAAAACATGCCTAGAGTGTATTTAAATAGGGTCTTTCTATTTCGCGGTTTTTCACTTTTTGCGGGTGGGTCCGGAACATAACCCCAGCGATGGAGGGGGGTTTACTGTATGAGGTTTGTATTTTTTGATGTAAGTTTGCAATGTATATTACAATGTAATTTTTGATTTTTCTGGATTTCCATGTGGTGATCCTGAGGGTCACTACATGGTTATGAGTGTAAAATGTTTTGTAATCAGTATGTTTTCTTGATATACTCTGTAGATGGTGATATTAATTCCCTGAGGAAGATTGGCAAAATGGCCATTTGGAAATGCGTTGGAATTATCACCAGCCTCCATACGTACCATTTATAAACATCTGTTCTGCTTTTATATCCTATATAGAGGAAATTGTACATCATGGAATATTGTTTTTTTCATATAATAAATCTTTATTTTTTTATACAAATTTATTTTTGTTGCCTTAAAAATCCTACTCTGAGAGGTTTTTGAATTTCACTTTTCAAACAAAAAGGACAGTTTACTATACTTCAGATTTTATAGCGACTCAATTGTGGCCAGTGGGGGTAGATAATCCCCCGGGGCCCAGCATCAGTGAGAATATTTACAGCCTCAGTGTTGGCGGTCAGTAGAATGGGGAGTAGTGCCCCATCATTGGTATTAGTGGAAAGGCATAGGCGTGCATTAGCAGGAGCAACACCAGGTGGGTGGTTGAGGGTTAAATTAAGATCTAGGTTCGTCTTTAGGAACACATTACACACATATTTACGGTGTATAGTACTATGCTCCCAATCAACTGGCTCCCACCACCACGGCCCCTTCCGGTGACAGCAGGTGGCGTTCATGTGTGTGAGCTTTGGGGTGCAAACCCTAATGCAATAGACTGTGCACACCTATGGTGGGAGGAATAGTACTCCATCACTGGTATCAGTAGAAGAAATAGTGCCCCATTGTTGGTGTGAGTGGGAGGAATTGTGTCTCATATCATTAGGAGGAATTAGGAAAAAAGGCTAACAAAGTTTGGAGACCCCTGATCTAGCTGACTGGATCAGAGCAACTCCAATACTGTAGCTCTTGCGGGATGTAGTGGTCAGGACAGACAGAAAATGGTCCAAGGAAGGAAAACCGGCGACAGGGTTGTAAGTGGTCCAGGCTTATTAGTGCACATGGGTAACGAAGGCTGGCCTGTGAAGTCCAAGGCAAGAGAAGAGCAACTGGAGCTCAAATTGCTGAAAAAAGTGAATGCTGGTTCTGATAGAAAGGCGTCAGAACACACAGGGCATCACAGTTTGTTGTGTATGGAGCTGTGTAGCTCATGCTGACCCGTGAGTCAATTAGGAATATTACACTTTTGTTTCACTTTAAGCATTATTAAAATCACTCTTTTTGCATTGATACATGTCCCCTGGGGCAGGACCCGGGTCCCCAAACCCTTTTTATGACAATAACTTGCATATAAGCCTTTAAAATTAGCACTTTTGATTTTTCATGTTCGTGTCCCATAGACTTGAACGGTGTTCGAACAAATTTCTTGCCTGTTCGCATGTTCTGCAGCAAACTGAACAGGGGGGTGTTTGGCCCATCCCT